>JAWZYT010002926.1:5000-97500 GCA_034508575.1 Petrolisthes manimaculis | reverse complement strand
AAATCAGCACGAACGGGTGTGTCGAGTGAGACCCAGACCTCAATGGCAGACACGGCATGTGAGCAGGAGGCGGCGACGGCGGCGCAGAACATGGCGACATCACCCAAAGGTGGCATCCAGCTCCCAGGACTCTCAACACACAAACCCAAGCCAGCCGTGAAGGATGACAAGCCTGTACAGAAGCCGGCGGCGGTGACAAGGTCACAGGGGAAGAGCGAGGATCTCCCACAGGCTGGACCAACACTCAGCTGTGTCACCAAACTCAGGGTGAAGGGACCTTCAGGTAGGGAATGTCAACGAGTATATACAAGGACAAACAATGTAAACAACAACACACCTCTTGATCCGTACCAGGTTATTATTTATTCCTATGAGTTACTGTGTAGCCTAGTTAGTTTTGCAAAATAATTTGGTCACAAATTCACTTCTCTTGATATAGTTATAGTTGTATTCTATAAATATTTGGAAAGCTAACAAGTAACACTGGTATATACTTTTGTGCATTACTTCTTCATCTTTTTTCATATCAGTAGTTAAGGGACCTGTGTTGTTTGGGAATGGGATAGTACCGATTCCTCCAGTCTTTGTTACGAGACAAACTCCCTTCATTTAGGTGTTATTTTGTGGCACAGTTTGGAATAGTTTAAGTAGACTCCAGTGTGACGTCAGTCCATAAACTTTACAAACGCTAGAAACATTACTGAATTTGTATTGCTTATTCGCAACATGACAGTCGCTCCATAGGCCATATTTGTTTTCTTGGCGTTAATTATTTACACATAAATTGGCACTATCAAACATCATACTGTAGGTAGGAATAATACATGATATTCTATTGAGTTGAGTGTTCAGCCACAATCAAATATCCACCGACACTTTCATTTTATCTCAGTAAATATTTTGGGAATAAAGAAAAACACGTGTATGATTTTGCAGCACCTCATAATAATAATTGAGAGGGTTAAGTTGACGTAATGTGTTGTATGATTTTATCTTGATGTGATACTGATGTATTTGCACAGTGGAAGGAAAGTGTCGGTGGTTATTTGATTGTGGCTGTACATCCCAACACTTGACTCTAACTAACCAAACCTAACACAACACAACACAACTCTATTTAAACTAAACTAACCTAACCTAATTAATTTAACTAACCTGACCCAGTCCACCTCAACCCTACCTAATCTAACCTAACCTAACCTACCCAATCTTACTTATATAACGTAGTGACGTTCGGTGTGTGTTTGCAGGCCGTCGTGCCCCCCAGAGCCAGCGTAGGACCATGGCCGCAGCCCTCAAGCAACGTGCCAGTTCTCTCTCTGCCCTGGAGCACCAAGACGCCGGCGACAACAGGTCAGACACTAGTCAGGGTTGGTCGGGCTCTCAGAGAGACTCCCGAACTCCCGATGGTGACTTGAAGGAGGAGGAGGAGAAGGAGAAGGAGAAGGAGGAGGAGGAGGAACAGAAGGTGGAAATATCGTCACCAGAACGCCAGGTTGTTTTTGATGACATTGACGGCGATCTCTTCTTTAAGTCACGGTTGGGTGAGGGAGGGGATGTTATGGGTAACGGGGATGGCACGTGCAACAATAACTCTAAGAAGGTCAAGGGACAATCGTCGACCCTGCGAGTTAACTTTGAGGACCGGGATCACCGTCGGTCCAACTCACACTCCAGGAGCGGTACACTGAGCAATAAGCTGACGCGGTTCATATCTTTCAAGCGTACCAGGTTCGAGTCCAAGGATGCAGCTGCGGCCGAACATCCTGACATGGTAGAACAGTCTCGCTGGAGCTGTTCCATACTCTAGTGCCTCTACAAATTTTATCATTCAAAGTGATATAGTCATGCCTTCCTTCTCTCTATTAATTTTAGTAATCATAAGAGAAACAGTTACTATTTTAGTCAATACATATTTTAGTAGTAAAGATAAGTGTTGTATCGTGGACGTGGTGCCAGTCTCTGATGGTGAGGACATCAGTCGCATAGAGGCCTTAGTCGCTGGTATTAAAACGGGAAATGTTGGAGGAAAGGAAAACACAGAATAAAACTGTACTTCAACATTTTCTAACATTTGTGAACAGCAAAGAGTTCATCAGACAGAATTAATATATATAGTTATAAGTCGAGATTTGTTTTCTGACAATTTATACCTAACACGCCATTGCTTGAAGGTGCTTCACTCTCACACCAACATTTCCTCTTGTCAACATGGAACGCTGACATACTGGTGATGATAAAGCAGCAACACAGGGACCTGCCTTGCCTGTGTTGTCTACATAAGCTCTCCCCTCCCAAACCTTCACGCTCACACTCGCATTCACACTCACAGTTGAACGCACACACACACACACGTGCATATGTATATAGTACAAATACACTTAGGCCTACACAAAAACACTGAAGAAAGCACACTCAAACAAATAAATACAAGCATGTGCATACACAAACACAAGGGTGTGAGCAAATTTGCGCACACACAACCACATGGACACATTTACACACAGACCTCTGCAAACACACAGAGGCGTGCATACACATAATATTATACAGTAGAAGAACAGCTTCATTCCTTCTCGCCTACGTGCGCTTCTTTACACATGCACACAATCGCATCCTTTAGTTTACCATACACAATTGTCCTCCCTTTACACATTTACAAACAAAAACACTCATCCATGCATCTGTATTAGCTCTCACTCACACATCTATTGCAAAACAAACAGACAAAAAACAAACAAACAAATAAACAAACACACACACACACACACACACACACACACACACACACACACACACACACACACACACCCTGCACTGTGTCACTATACTGGCGAGGCCCCTGTTCTAGAGATTGTGGTGTTGGTGTGGTGTGGTCGAGTTGAGAATGTATGAGGTCCAAACATTGGCTGACTGGCTACTGCTGCTGTTGTTGTTGTCACCTTGCCAACACCTAAATTCTGCCACTGACACTCTTACCGGGATGCGATGAATGAGTTGATGCTGATGATTATGATGATGATGTCGCAGCACTATTATAACACTGAACCTCTTACCGGGATGCGATGAATGGGTTTGTGATGATGATGATGATGATGATGATGTCGGTGTGTTAGGTGCTACGGAACGTTTTCTCTCTAGACTGAAAATTTATTGAAAATATAAATATAGTGTTAAAATTAAATTACGAGAGTTATTAGTCAGTAGTCGGGCGAGTTGAAGGGCAAATTGAAGCGTTTTGATTCCCCCAAATTGTAGCAGGAAACATACCACCCACAAACCCAGTGATGATTGTAGTCTGTTGCAAGTCACAGTTTAGTGGAATCGGTACATACCATCCATTTAATTTACACACAGCATCACACGGGAGACTGAATCACTCTAGCACACTATATATATATATGACTGATGCCACATTGATTTGACGCCTATATGGAAACCGAGCCTGATAATAGGGAATGGGTCATGGGCTCTATGGGGTCGGTAGTGCAGTGTTGGTAAATCGAGAGTATCTGATTCTTCCATACTATTCCAAGCAACAGGCCACCATTAATTTATGTTAATCTGGTCCTGTTTCCTGGCATCATTTGGAGGAATCAAGGAGCTCTTATGTACCAAAAGTATACTATGCCCTTTAGACCACGAGTGTGCCTTCGTAGTCGGGACACGTGCCTTATTCAAACATAAAGGGATCATAGTTTTTTTTTTGAAGACGAATGGAAAGGTTTCTGATTCCTCCAAATAGAGTGAATAACAGAGCCCCTACTTATCTGCTGAGGTACTCTGATCCATGGAATAGTTTGATGGAATCAGCAGCCCTTCAATTTACTTTCCATGACCTCTATAACACATGTATAGTAAGGTGGAATTGCTCTGTGTGTTGTAAGTGTGTGCAATTACATGCATTGCGTCAGTCAGGTGACATGTATGATCTCCAGAAAGTGTAAACAGTCTCCTAGAGTTAAGGAAAGTAAAGTTTATGTAGCCCGTTAGATGATAGAGTATATCAAAGTAATATATATATATCTACAGTATGTATATCGCGGCATATAATAAGTAATTTTAAGTAACTTGAACAGTGAAGGATACAGGGTGCTCTATCGTTATGTCTATCTACACATACATCTCAATATCGACAGTATAAAGTTGTTGTAGTTTATTCGGATTTACGAACCAACGTAGAGTGTATAAACCCCAATGTAAGGCTTCCCGTGACTGTCAGAGCGTATTCCTCCCTACTTCTGCTGAATCAGATTCGTCAACCGTAATGAGGAAAAGATATTATCGGTAAAAATCTGAGGCCATTGATAAAAATGCAGTAGAGCCACCCAAGCCAAAATGATATCTTCTGTTTTATAGCACACTTGGTATGAACCCGTAGAGTTAATTTACCAACGCTATCCTAACCCTTAAATCTCTATTCTTGAGTGTAATGATGACTCAAAAGGCATGGAATTGATTTTTGTGAACAGCAGACAATCAGGGGATCAGTGGATGGCAGTCAATAACAGACACACATGAGAATATTTATGAGGTGGTGCTTGTGAGATGTTGCCAAGATGATGACAGTGATTCGGCCAAGTGATATCAACAGAGGACCTCAGATAAGTGCCTTGTCTTCCCATATATTTTAGTAATGATAGTTTTTTTTACATAGATGAGGTCCAAAGACGTCACAGAAAAGGTCTCGCTCGAGCTGACGGAACAAGAATAGAGTCTAGGTTTAGTCAGGGTCAATAATCCATGTCTATTCTTGCGAAAACTGTACCAAATTTGAATATACTAACACATGTAAGCATAATTATGTGGAGTTGCTGCCAAAGTTTACCGACCCTTTCACGTTTTATGTTGCACAGTCACTATCAAGGGTTTATAATTACCTAGACTCCTAAATATAAATCGATTATTTTTTTAATTATTTTGATATATTTCATGGCCGACCTACGATACTGAAGAGAGTAGTAATCCTGTGTGGACGAACTGGAAGGCCACTGATGCCGCCCTCCAAACTATGCCACGAAACAGAACACCTCGATATTTGCATGGGATCTGTTTGTTTCATTATTTGGAAGGCTACGTAAGACTCCAGTTCGCCCACGAGATTTAAGACAGGTTGGACTAATGAGGTGGATAATACGGTGCAGTGGTGATAATTTATGCCAGTCGATTCGAAACTTCAACAACAACAAAGGCAAATTTTGGATCGCGAACTAAACTCTATAATATTTCTGAATAGTTTATGATATATTATGTGATGTATTGTGTCTCTTTCTGTATATTTTAGTATATAAGTGATGTGATGTTTGTATCCAGGGAAGATCTGAAAAACCAGACCCAGCGAGTGAGATGAAAAAAAACAAAAAACAGAGGTAATGTAAATATGATGATTATATATATAGATGAAGAAGTGTATGGTAAATCCCTGATGATGGTGTAAGTATTTTGTTATGCCTCTTTGCTCATGTATCCTAAAGGTAGAGTTTATAATTACTGTAATGTAGTGAAAGATTGTAGTGCATTATATCCTTGTAACACTATTCCCTTGTTGAGGTGGTATGTGTTATGATGCTCCCAGGGAAACGGAAGCTACCATGACCTCCAAATCGAACTAAAAACACTAAAACAGACTCTTCTGGCCATATATATACACACACAGGAAGGCACATACAATTATGGAGGATTCAGTAGCATCCATTTCCTTTCCTTGCATCAACACATTCTTCCTCTCCATCTGATAAACCTTCCACTCCACCTCACCTTTACAATTGGCTCCACTGCAATGGCTCGAGGTCTTTTGAATGCCTCTTCGTCTTACCTTGGAGGTTTTATGCCTAATGAATTACTATGATCAACAAGCAAGAGATCTGTGATAAAGTAGGCATATTTGGAGTATATCATTTCTCCAAACTATATACTATAGGGAACTAAGGGCCTACATTATGTTATACGAGGCAACATGTTTCGTGATGCTGGTTAGAGGGAGATGTAGCCTTCAATCCCCTGACAAGATCACAGGTCCAGTAACACAACACAAGGGTGATAAATTCAATGAACAATATGTACACGAATTGAGTGCCAATGTTGTGATGTGGTATTAGATTCTGCTGAAGAGTTCATCAAACCAGAAAACACATACCTATTCAAACACTGAAAGTTTTAAAAATGTTAAACCATTTTCTTGTTTTTTTACATACATTATGATCAACTCTAATCTATTATATAATGTTGAGGAGGCATTCAATGGGTTAAAAATATTAGTTCCTTTTCCTCATTAACCCAAGCATAAGCCCAGGATAAACAAGTTGTAATCTACATAGTATTTTTTTTTCTGGGGAGTTAATGCCTGGGAAATACATATACAATATTTATTTTTTTTTTTCGTCGCGGTTCAGCTTAGTTTTTTCTCCGGAGTTAAGGAAGGAGAACGGACAGCGTGAAGCCAATTGTATAGTTGTGGGCAGAAGTAATGATGCACTAGGTTATTATGACCCATGATAATACCTGGAAACTCCTTATAAGCATACACATTATAACTTAAATAACTGGTATAAGTCAAATACTAACCTAAAAATTAATATAATGTCAATCAAAACAGTTATTACATTCATTCCCTTACTCATTCATTCATTCATTCGTTCGTTTGTTTCCTGTAGTTGGGTATTGTCTGCAGTGATGTGGGCAATACTTTAAGGGACCCTGTGATGTAGTCAGAAATTTGGAGATAAAAGAGTCCTTCAAATATTGCCACGAAACACCACCTATAGGAAAGGAGCGTGTTTCGTGGCATAATCAGGAGGAATCAGAAGCCTCCCATTTTCATACACGATCACAGGGTCCTTAAGGGTTTGGGTGATTCTTCAACACCTAACCATTCTTTTTTATTATTCACCTGTCCCTCCAGTCCCTTCATTTTCCTTCGTGCTTGCTGTCCCTCCTCTCCATCTCCTCCCTAGTACTAGTAACTATATTTCCCTCTTCAGTTCATATATTCATTCATTCATTCATTCAATCAATCAATCATTCATACATTCACATATAAGTTTGCAAAGTTTCCCCATAAGCTATAGCCAAGTGTATCATTACTTCTGCATCCAACTATACTATTACCTTGCCCTTTTAGTAATTATTTTTGACTTTGTGAATGTTTTATACCCTGCAGTAATTAATCATTGCTGAATCTATGAATGTCTATAATTTTACTTTTTTTTTTTTTTAGCTCAAGTATTTCCCTGTGAATGAAAAAGTATACAGTATATATTTTTTAATTGCAATGATGTAGTTGAGACACGTACGTTGCTGTTGTTGCTCTTGTTTGTTGTTTCCGTGTTTTGTTTGTTGTGATTTCCCGAATGTCTACAGCATGATTAGCGTTTGACACACTCATTGTAATACTGGGGTCTGTAGGCAAGAACTTTGATGGTGTAGACGATGGCGTGGTACAGGTGGTATACGATGCATGGCTCTGTACTATTGTGTCTGTCTAGGGAGTCATCATTCCTGTACAGTTGCCTCCAAACATTTAGAGACTATAAAAAAAAAATAGCAGGTAGTGTCTCGAAAATTTTGGAGGCAACTGTACCACGTGTTCGTCAACACCATCAATGAGTCTTACGTACGGCTCCTATATACTGTAGGTGTTAATGATAGTGATTGATTTCATTTTTGGTAAACTGGAGTGCTTTGATTCCTCCAAAGTATGCCAAGAAACAGCAGTAAGTCCACAAAAATAAGGGAGGTGTTCTGTTCTGTTGCTTGGAATAGTTACGAGGATTCAGTTGCTCCAGATTTACCAACACAAAATTTCCCCCTTAATGTTGATGATTCTGATTATCATTATAATTTAAAACACCCTTACACACGAGTGGTAAACAGACGTTGGCCATGGGCAGCTGAGTGGATCCAATTCTTTTGCTTTTTAACAGTGTTACCATATCAAACAGTCCTCGGTACCCATTGGCCACTTGTGCCCGACACTTACCCACTAAATTGGTAACAGTGTCTGCCCGCCGTCTTTTGCCTCTCGTGTGGAAGGGGCTTAATTAAGTACCCTGTATTCGTGTATGAGACTTGGTGGCTTCTGATTCCTCCTAACTATGCCACGAAACAAGTTCCTTCCATATACGTGATGTTTCGTGGCAATGTTTGAAGGCCTCGCAAACCTCCAATTTTCAAACTACATCACGGGGTCCCTTAAAGGCACTCCCAGGTACAATTGAACACCAAGCAACAATATATCAAAACTCAACATTACCTTTACTATGTTCCCTCCTTTCACTTAGTGTTTGGATTCTACACTTTCTCAAAACATACGAATAACATACTTATATAATAAGGTGGAAATCTGTTGCGAGTGAATTTGTGGACTATGAATTCCTCCAAATTATGCAAACAGGGAATCTGTATTGTAGCATAGTTTGGAGAAGGCAGTGGTCGATCATCAAATTCACTCACACAGCAGCTTACCCCATAGTTTTCATTCAGATCTACATGGGCAGAAAATAATAAGAAGCTTAATTAAATATTTCATAGCACGACTCTCCCATACCTCTAGAATCTCCCCCAAGAACAGTAGAGTATAAAAGAGAGTCTATGACGGTGGTGAATTGGAGGGATATATATATAACATAGTCGTTCTGGCATCGAAGGGGAGTTAAGCCCTTAAGAAAAAACTTCATAACGATATCCACCCTTATATAATTTTCAGAGGGCCTTGTTGCACCTTTACTAGTGAACAGACAGACGACTTTTCATAGTGACAAAAAAAAATGAAACATCTCTGATCGATAACGTGTTGCTATCTACTGAATTGTACTTGGATCGAGTGCCGCCTCAATAAGTAATTTGTTTCCCCCTTTTTCCCCTATACTCCTCCTCCCTCGTTGGAAGCTTGTGTATGTGTGTATGTTTGGAGTCTAGTAGTGCCTTATTATTCTAGTTCATTGGATGCTCGTGTTAGATTTAATAATAAAGTTTGGTTATGCCGTAGATAAGTGTTTTTATTAACCCTCACTGCCACTCGCCCTAAAAACGCACATGTACATCGTAGTTCCTTTCACACACACACACCCACACACACACACACACACACACATAATAACCCTCTCACCCCACGTTACATTATTTTGAACCGAGTAAAGGCGTGCAATGTTGCCAACGTCTAAGCTAGTAAATAGGTGTCCAAAAGTGTCTCTCTAGTTGTAAATTGGTGTGCTACTCATTCCTCCACACTATGAGATGAAACAGACTACCTTAGTAAAATAGAAGGATGTCTGTTTTGTGAGACTGTGTAGAGTAATCAGTAGCACTCGAATTTAACGACGAGAAATCCCTCCTTAACTCTCTCATAATCTAATGATGCCCGTAACTTTTGATATTTGATAAGGAATTTTTTTAATATTCTTCAGAGAGCAATCTTGGAAATGATAAGAGTTATATACCTAGTCATGTCATTCCCTGATCACCACTTAACTCTTATCATTTATCAGCCCATCTTACGTTCTTATCATCTCGTTTGATACTATTAATTAACTCTAGCCTACTCGTTTATATGTTGGCATAACTTTAATTTTCTTATGGTGATGATTATAAGTTATTGTTCTTTAATTAGTACGTTCACATCATCTCTCGCCTCATCTTAGACAGTCGCCCATCACTTCTCGACATGATATCCTGCCATACACTACTCAAAACTCACCTCACATACACTATCCATGACTCATCTCACATACACTTTCGTACTCAAAATTCACCTCACATACACTATCCATGACTCACCTCGCTAACCTTAAACTCACTTTATCTCACTAAATTAAACAATGCTAACTTAAGTATATTATTGGCTGACATTTGACTGGGGAATATTTGAAATTAAACTCTCACACAGAGCGAGGCAAATGTCTTTATACAACACATTATTGACATTATTTATTACAAGGAGTTTTAAACCAAATACTTATATGTTTGCATGGAGATTTTTGCCTCACCTTGTACATGAAAGTAGATTATTATAGGATACATTATTATGTATAAATGAAATGATAAAATGAAAATTATAGATTATTAAAATATAAATTGCATAACGATAAATATATAACCAAGATTAAGTAAGCATTTTGCAAGTTCATAAATCAACCACATACTCTGGATACTAATAATTAAAAAGTTCTCATCATCATATAAGATTGACAACAAGAGGTTTGTATGTGTGTGTGTGTGTATGTGTGTGTGTATGTGTGTGTGTGTGTGTGTGTGTGTGTGTGTGTGTGTGTGTGTGTGTGTGTGTGTGTGTGTGTGTTAGCCCTGGACCTGGAATGACATCACTGAACTGAATTGGATGCGTGTGTTTTGTGACTACTAAAATGCAGCTCCTTTAGGCATTTGTTTAACCTCATCCAACCAACTCGATTGACCCCTTTCATCAGAGGCTAAATATTATACCCAAGGGGAAATAATTGCACTGTAGAGGTAGAAGTTGTTGTTGTTGTTGATGTTGTTGTAGTTGAACATCCCAGGAAACACATAGCATGACCATTTTCACAGCTTCACTCAAAAGCGAAATTTATCCTAAAATCACATAATGGCTATTGAATATCAATTAACGAAAGTCAGTAGAATGCTCATATTGTACATTTTCAGTCAGAACATTACGTTGTTTCCTGGGAATCCTAACTGAAACCCTTTTGCACTAGAGTACACAGTAGTCATCAGTGTAGATGTTATTGCAAGCTGAGTTGATTGACTGTGGAGTTGCATTTTTGACTCACACCCATCCCGGCAACCCTGCTTCTCTTCCTCACCTAGTGACGCCTCTGACCCATCATCTGGACCAGTCTGACCCGAGTCACAGGTAAGTAACTCAAAGGCTGCTTTCACACGAGCGTTCCCGAACGCGCCAAAGTGTCTTAAACTTACTCCACACCAAAAAAAATTGTTTTCAAATATTGTTTACATGCAAACTGTTTGCAAACATTTCAGAAAACAATTTTTCCTGGTTTTAGAGTGAGAAGCCCTTGTTAATAATAGTTTTAATCTTAACTTTCAGCAAATTATTTTATTGTGACTCTCAGGTATTATATTTTAAACCATCACTGTTCTTCTTAACCACTGGGTGTATTATTCGATGACAAAAAGAGTTTTCAGGATAGATAGGGTAAGGCACTGAAAATCAGAGTTGTTTACTGTATATTTCCCTTAAATCAAACTTTTCCCTCTCCGTCACGTTTTTGTGTGGCTTCACTACCACACTTTTCGGCTTACATAGTTTCCCTCCTTATTTCTCTCCTTCCCATAACACTAATCATACACAGTTATATTAAAATAGTGCCCCGAAATGGATAGATGAGTGATTGGAGATGAAAGAATGCCACCCTATGTTTGGGGACAAGAGAAAGGTAGGATCCCCGAAATGGGAATTACAGTATATCTGCGAATCACTGTGTCACTGACCTTGAGAGTGTTATTCTGGTATTTTGGAATAATGTGTTTCCAGTTAAGAAGAGTTTTCATTGGATACAAGTACTTTTGACTCTTCAGGATGGGGTGAGATTAATCCTGCTATACAGTTTGTCCAACAGCCTGAAACTGACCCTCAAGCAAAACCCTGTCGAGGATTATTCGCTTGACACTCATAGGTACCAGAACGGTTGTACATTCTAAGATTCATTTAAGTTGAATATGCAGCTTAAAATTTTTGTGACACACACACACACACACATACACACACACACTTTAGGTAATGTAGTGTATTAGATTCTTGCACTGACTTCTTTCCCTTTTACAGAGAGGCACCCTGGTTGAACCGGTCCTTAGACGTGTTGGAGGCTGGTCAGCCTCCCATTCCCAGGGCCCCATTGCCCTACAAGGCTTACAACTACTCCAGTGACGAGGACGACTTTGACGACGACCACTCAGATTATTTTCCTACCTCAGCCGCGGGAATGCCCCCTCCCCCTCCTCCACGCTCGGCTTCCTACGGGTTGGACATGCGGCCCTCCTGTCCCACAGCGGGTTTGGTGGCACTGCATCACTCCCTTGGGGAAGGCCAGGGTTCCCATGACAATCTGACAGGCTCCAAACATTCCCTTGGGGAGTGGGGTGGGGGCCCTGCGGCGGGGTGGGGTGGGTCTCGAGGGTCTTTGGGGCTGAATGGTGATGTGTCTGGTGGAGCTTCCCCTGTAATGGATGACCTGGACAACCTACTTATGAACCAGTCTCTCCAACATTCAGCCCCCCCTCACGAGCACCACCTGAGTGACGAGACCAGCGAGGGCAGTACATGCCGTGCTGCACATCAGCCACACAATCTGCACCAGCAGCAGCAACAACATCGCCATCCCCATCAACACCAGCCTCAGGAATCTCATAAAAAGTCACATCATCTGAATCGGTTTGCATCAGCGGTGCGCCACCTTCAGAAACATGTGGTAGAGATCGACCAAGCCGTACTCGCCATGACAGGCGAAGTGGGTGGTACAAGGCATGAAGTAACGGCACTGAAGGAGGCGGTGTCAGCGCTGCAGTCAGACACCCACACCATCACTACCACACTGTCCAGCCTTACTCAGCAGGCCATCACAGTCCAGCATAAGATAACCCAAGCCACTCAGGTAAAGTTCAGCTGTCATATCTTCAACAGGGGATATCACTACCAGCCACAGCCTCTGACACTAACCTGCTCTGCCTGATACTAACACCATCATCACCATCGTCATCAGACAACTTGAGAACTTGAGAGTGGCCTGGGTATCGGTCTACTGTATAGGACCCATCCCAGAGAGTTATCCAGCAGTGACGTGGCTCCCCTTCTCCTGTATCACACATTCTCATATTATCTCTGTGACTCTCGTGTGGGAGAAACCCATTCCTTTCTCTTAGTGAGTTTCTTGTGGTAGTACTCTTTTTCCCCTTTCCCATTCTCACATAAACATGTTTCATTGAATTTTTGTAGTTACTCCTCTTTCACAATGTTCCATATCTGATATGCCATCTTTGGTTATTCCTTCCCTCCTTTCCTTCCCATATCATCCTTTTACTTGAGGAACCCTATCTCTTTTTCTCAAATGCATTTTCCTTTCCACTGTATACCTCACTCTAAGAATAAGACAGTGGGAATTGGCTCCTGACTCGGTAAAGGGAGACATTGTGACCTCGTTCAAGATTCTTTGGTCAGTATATCAAAAAATTTTGTGGTGTAATAGCATAACTATATGAACCAGTCTGAGAAGTTGGCTTCATACTGTTAGGTCGGCCAGGGTTGACTTCGCCAACACTGCAAGAGTGTCATAGCCATGATGTGTTGTGCAAAAGAAACTTTCCCATAACCCGTGGTGGAGTAACAAAAAGCTCCTCAAATTTAATTCGAAGGTATAATCTTTAGTCTGAATTCGCTTCAATACAATGGTAAATCACAATCAGTTAACGAGCAGTGAGACAAACATGGACATTAATTTAAGATGCCTTTTTGAAAATTGATTCAGAAGATAATGATGACACACATTTTTATTCCTACTAAGTATGTGGGTTTGAAATGACCAGATATTTTGTCAATCGTATTTCCATTGATCACAGTTACAGTATAACCAGGCGTGAAAAAACCACAGTATTAGACAACACGCAAAATTCCCACGTGCCGAGAGTAATTATAATTTTACTTTCCCACTGAAGGGCTTATTGAACCAGCCCTCAAAAACATCATATGTACGCCTCATAATATCAGTCTCAGGATCAATTGCTTTTCTGGTAAATGATGAAACTTAGAAAGCTTTGTAGCCAGATCATAGTTCGCGTTGTGTAGCGACATTCCATTGGAAACGTAGGCTTAATGAGTACCTCTTATTGGGAATGACGACGATTTTTTTTTTTTTTTTTTTTTTGTGCATATGGCCCCATAACAGTTGAAGAAGGGATGACTCACAGTAATATGGTTAGAAAGAGTTCAAGTTAATAATATCGTTGTTGTATTTTCATTAAAAGAGGTGGACAGGATGGGTACAATTGTTAAGATTACAATTATGACCAATGCATAATGGACTCATAAAATGATTGTAAATACATATCGATGAATCATAGACGCAGGGAATTGAAATATGTTGATAATTGAGGTTAGATCGCTTCCCGCTCTTCCATAAACAGTATTTGTTTTAATAATGGAAATCAAAAGAAAGATTGATATGGAGAACTAATTGAGAAGCTGTCAAATTATTACATGATAAATTAGAGAAGCGCTATCATTTTTTTTTTATCACGTGAAAATAACATGAATGACATATTTTCCCATAACCCATGACAATCTCTATCACCTCACTCGGTCACTGCCCTCTCTATGCCTTTCCCATTTAGTCATTGTCCCACACCAAATCTACTTTCCCCACTTTTCTACCTTAGTCAAAGCCCCTACTTGCATTCTATCTACCTCACTCAAGCCACAGTCCCTCTCCACTACTTACTTACCTGCTTTTATCACTCAGTCAGTACCTCACGCTAGTATATCCTATTTAGAAAAAAAAAAAAACTACCTGTACTGCAAGATAACACCTTATGTACCCCTAGGCTTACCTCATTCAGTCCCCCGTCATCCACTTTACGCGAGTACTTCCCATTCTAAAACATACTACAAGAAAACTCCCATATATCCTTAAAGTTGAATATACTGTTCACATATAAACCAAGAGATCATGTACAGCCTGAGGACGATATGACACGACCATCACTCCTTCCTCAGTGAATAATCAATACAGACTACAGTTAACACAAAAACCCTTCCTCTTAATACACTCTACACCTTCATGCCTCTTCCCCAGGACCTCTAGAACACACACACACACACACACACACACACAGACACACACACACACACACACACAGACACACACACACATCATCTCACTCTCACAGCACCACACCTCACCCTGTCCCTCCCACAGTAACTCACCCTAATCAAACGCTCTTTGTAACCTCATCTGCTCTTAATTACCCCTGCATAATAAGGAGGCGCCTTTTACTAACATAATTCCACTTCTGCTTCATCACATTGACAAAAAATTACTCCTCCTCAAATATAATAAGGCTTCTTTGTATGCAATTTATTTTGTTTCGACCAGGCATGCTACCTTTACCTCATCCTAACCATTTTCCACCCACTCATTCCTCCTCATTACATCCTATTTACTCTCTTCATCTATGAGTCCCTCTCTCCTCGTGCCTCAGCCCCATTATCTCAATCACACAGCGGATGATCTCATATCAAAACAAATGAGACAATTGACCTGTGAGGCTGCGGTGACCCTAAGTATTCAGTGTATTTATTACCCAGTCAGGTATATCCAGCAGTATGTTAAGCATTTTGTAGCCATGTTGTTCCAAAAGACAAGTTATATATATACGGTACATTCAGTGTGTGTAAATGTCATGCAACTAACCATTTCGGGGTTCGAGTGTGGGTGGTATCATGACAACAGGATTCCCAGCCCCTATAACTAAACCAAGACCTTTGCAGCGGTCGTGGCCAAGTAATAATGACTGTTGATATGTTATGACGGTACCCCGGTCGAATCATATTGAAGTTACTAAATATTTATATGTATTACAGGGGGATTTATGTACATTTGTACGATATTATACATTCATGTGTATTTTGAGTGTAATTAAGTGTGTGTTTGACTGTATGTGTGTGTTTGTGTTACGTCCGAGTGCCAGTATGTCTATATTGATGACCTGTTGTTATCGTGTGGTCAATACCTTTACAGTTCACCTCCTGGGGTTTGCTTATACCCCAGACGGGTTTTGAGAATGGAACATCCTTTAGCAGCGAGACAAGAGGAATAATGTATTAGGATCCTTAACCAATAATACAATGTTGAATCAATAGACAGTGATCCAGCAATTTTATCATTTCAGTGCTGCTAGACATTCAATGTATCACAAAGAGTGTCTATCATGAGTTGCCATAAACATTAGTACCGTTAAGGGACCCTGTGATGTAGTCAGAAAATTGGAGATCTATGATTCCTTCAAATATTGCCACGAAACGCCATCTATTTGGAAGGAGTTTGTTCCGTGGCATAGACAGGAACAATCAGAAGCCTCCAACTCTCATACATGATCACAGGGTCCTTAAGGGATTCAATTGTTGTCGGCGAAATGGAAAACTACTGATTCCTCCTAAAGCAATGTTTGGACACAAACGTTTATCTCAATATACAAGTAAGAGATCAGATTTGAAGCATAGTTTGCTTACATCAGTAGCCATCCAATTTGCTAGGACCAAATTATTCTCTTTAGGACCCTGTGATCGTGTATGAAAATTGGAGGCTTCTGATTCCTCCTGACTATGCCACGAAACAAGCTCTTCCATATAGGTGCTGTTTCGTGTCAATATTTGAAGAACTCGTATTTTTTTCAATTTTCTGAATACATCACAGGGTCCCTTAATTAATGATTCAACCACTGACGTATTTGGCTCCTGTAACAACTGCCCCGTCGTAAGGGTTGTAGGTGCGTTGAACAGAGATAAACGGGGATAACAATCTCCTGTGCACCATGTAGAAGGTTACTCATTCCTCCAAGCAATGCTACAAAACAGGCCACCCACTCGTATACTAGGGTAGTCTGTTTCATGACATAGTTTGGAGCAATCAGTAGCCGTCCAATACGTCTTCATATGATTACCCCTTTTGAAATACTAGCTACCTTTACCAACTTTGTCAAGACACTTGTTAGCTTTATTGTTCTCTGTGTTTTCCATGTTCTAATAGAGTCTGTACTGTTAATAACTGTTTCTCCCTGAATCATCTTCATGGCAGTAAAAGTGGCGACACATTGCCTGTATAATTTCCTCAACACTTACTCTTCAAAACAAGTCACTCCCCCACCGACTGAGACCTAATACATTAGCATCATTAAGGCATATTTAATATGATTTTCCCCAAACATTTGTTTAGTAACATGTAAATGTCTTGTAGAAATGTAGACGAAGGAGGCTCAACTCATGTAATGGAAATAACTAAATGAGCTAATGATGTATACAGGTAATATTTGCTACTTCATTATTGATATTGTCTTTCCTCCCTAGTCGATGTAAAGTACCATTCAATTAGGAAGTGTTCCCACTTGTAGTAAATTATTTCAAATATCAGAAATGCTAAGGATTTAGCAACAATTATGGATTTATAGTAAATCATTGAGTTATGAGAATGTGCTTATCATTTCTTTGTACTGTGACCATAAGCCACACAAACCAATATATCTGAAAGGCAATGCCATCAATGTCTATTAACTTGGATTATCAAACAAATTATCACAATCCATTTATAGAGAAAGAAATACATGAAAGGAACGGTCTCATCTTTACTGGTGTACCATGACATATTGTTATTTATTATCCAATTCACTTGTCAGTATTGTAGGTGCTTTATTCTGATTCACAACTTGATTTCAGAATGGGAAAATTCCAAAGAACAAGCTCTGCCCTCGCTGCCAGTGTTTTTGTCCTCCTATGTCATAATTGTTTCTTATTTTGTCTCTCACTGAAAATACATACTATAAAACCTCTGTTCCCTTTCTTACTAATGGCCTAACCATTGTACACACCATCAAAATAGTATCGGGCAAAACAGGTAGGATGATAATATTATGGTCAGATTATAGTTGACAATGATTACAGATGACTGAAGTGTGGCAATGAAAAATCTTCTGTGTATATAATTTTTTTCTCTTATAATATTTTGAGAAGTGCACCGATACCTTTTTGATCGTGAGTACAGTCGGGTGCATAGGATCTGGCCTTTCTTCTCACATTATCCAACTCAAAACTTTGCAAACCGTGTGCCTTTGAGGAAGCAAAACATAATTATGTACTGCTATGTTCACACTTCTATAGTACACACGATATTTTTTCCTCAAATGTATACATCATCTTATGGTGGTACTACATAGTTTTGGGTCACGGAAAAGGAACAGGAAAGGCAGAACTTACACCTAGACCGTATACCTCTAGCTTGTTGACAGTGACCCCTTCACCGGTGTCACCTCATAGTGTGTACAAAGCTGGGGTTAACGGGGGTTGGTTGTATTGCCATGTTAACTTGTTACATGTTTCCTATAACGGCCAATACACGATTGACCTCTAAGCCTTGCGTCTTTCTCTTTCTGTTTACCCACAACTTGTTCATGTACTCTGTTAGCAATATGTTCAACAGCACCGGTATGATCGAGGAACAGTGTACCTTAAGAATTCGCTGGAGAACAAATAGAATTGCCACCCACAAGTATTATTATAAGAACAAATTTCTCTTTTATTAGTTGCTACAATGTAAACACCATCACACTATTTGCTGATAATCTCTAGCTGAGTGTGTTAATTTACTACTCTCCAACTTAACCAACACACAACTTACCTAACATTGCAAAGTGAAAGATAATCACACCAATATAAAAATGACCAGGAATTAAACTATCAGAAACTTAACACAAGTGTGGAAACATGACAGCTCATAATTATATAATGGCGTCTAATTTCACTTACTGTACCTTAGCTATATAGTCGCTGGGGGGATTTATTATTGTATTTTATTTCTTCTATGTTCTATATATTTTACCACTAATGGCTTCTTCGCTTTTTTCATATTCCCTTAATATAAATTATCATGATATTCAGTACCCTTGTTGTTTTCTTTTTTTCTTTTCACTCCCACAATCATAATTTTAGTGTTTACTTGTGTTTATTATCTTGTTTTCTGTCCCTCTAAAGTTTTCACCTTTTGACTCCCCTGTAACGGAGCCTCTTTATGTTTCTTTTGCCTTCTAGCCCGAGGTGGAACTTGTAGCGCCGCACCAAGTAAGGAATCGACAGGTTTTCCTTAGTCCGTACTTATCCGCTAAAGTATTATTGCATCTTCTCTCTCTCTCTCTCTCTCTCTCTCTCTCTCTCTCTCTCTCTCTCTCTCTCTGCTAATCCTGTTTCAGCTGGCATAATTTTCATTTTTTACAATGTAGATTATATTGCCCGAGTAATGTCGACGGAAGATGTTACATGTATTCATATTAAGTGTGTTTTTATTTTTCGTTGTCCCAATTTGACTTGTGTTTGATTACGTCGTTTATTTATTTATTTATTTATTTATTTATTTTATTTTATTTTTTGGGGTAACGGTGCTTAAATTAGCTCTACTTTAAGTGCATAACATAGTGCCTGTAGATACTTAACTTATGGGGATATTGGTTTTCCTGTTTTAAAGTATAGAAACAAGATTAGATTAAAAAAAAAAAAAAAATTACATATGACCAAATCCTGAAATAAAGCAAAGGTTTCTAAGTAGTCGTCATCCACTAACATGAGTAAGTATGACAGAAAACGAGAACGGCAAACACTAATAACCTATAGACTGTATAATATAATCTGTGTAAACAAATCTTCCCCTCCATTATGAACTACATGCTTCCCTCGTCAGGATAGCATCAGGTGAGTGGGTCTCAAGTCTCTCGCTCCTCTCATAAATACAGTACAGATCATTATACACTTAACGACGATAGCTTTCTTCTCATGCAGCCTGCTTAGATAACCCTGATTGGTGGAAGAGCTGTTGACGAGAGCAATACTCAATATGTGGATAAGATGTAAAGTTTTGAGTCCCTTCACTACTTGTGCTTCATTTGTGCTCTCTGACTTTATGAGGTACTTACTTCATTATTTATAATTGATGTTGTTCTTTTGAAGGGGTACATTTTTTAAACACTGAGCAATAAATACTCTTGCAGGCGATACATTTTCATACCTTTAGTCTACACTGTGTCTAGGGGATATGAAACGCTGTAATAATTAAAATGTTTCATAGAAGTAGCCATGTGACCTGTATTCTAATGTTTTTCAGGAGGCAGAGCATGTACAGCAGGCAGCTTCTGTAGCACTGAGAGAGGCAGAACAGGCAAGACAAGAACAACTCAGGATCAAACAGGAATACGAGGATTTGGTGGGGGAGGTCAGATCCACACTCTATTTCCTCAAGGATTCTTACACCAACAGGAAAGATTCTCAAGACACAGGAAAGGACTTACATTCTTTAGGACAGAACTCGCAGGTCGCAGAAAAGGATTCCAAATGTGCTGGAAAAGACTCCAAAAATGACTCCTCAACCACTGAAGAAGGAGGTCGTAGTGGGACAAGCTTCGTGGCCTCGCTTGGTGGGTCACGTGGTTCTGGGGGTAGTTGGACTGGCCCCGTCCTCGTGAGTAAGTCGTCCTCGCCATCCCAGAAGGAGAAAACAGTACCTGCTTACCAGTCTCTCTTCTCTAGGTCCTCCAGCATCATCTCTGGCCTCACCTCCAGACACTCCCTCACCAAGGCGGTTTCTTTCGCTGACCAAAAGAACAAGAAGAAAAGTGATGGTGCCGAGGGTAAATCAAGCAGCTTAGAGAGGTGGAGGGAAGATAAACCGATGAGCCACCAAGAAAGAACCAGTAAGGAAGAAAAAAGCTTGCTATCATTGGATAAACGAGATAAAGACAGTAAACGCCAGGGATCTGTCGACCAGCAAGACAAGAAAGACAAGCATCAGAGATCACTCGAGAGAAAACAGAAGGATGGTAAACATGGGAGGGAACGTGGCAGCAAGCAAGAAAAGAGAGATGCTGTCATCTCTGGCCTCTCTGATGATGATATTCCCATGGCAGATGATACCAGTCATGAGGTCATAAAAGTTGCACCCACCAAAGTATCTACTTCAATGCTTACCCTTAATTTCTCTTTGGGTAAGTCCTCATCGACTCCAACAGTCTCCTATGTTAGTGCTGCCAGCATCCCTCGCACAATGCAAACGAACCGGGATCGACAGAGCAGTGAACTGTCTATATCTAATGCCTCACTCGACTCTCCAACAGCACCAAGCCCCTATTCCCGCCCTGGGTCAGGGATTTTACCACCAGTAGAAGAATCCCCACCAGCCTCAGAGGCAGAAGCTCCAACTGGCCCATTGCTTCACCGACCAGGGTCAACACCTGGCCCATTAGCCCGTCAAGGATCCATGACCACTGTTCCTGAAGACCGGGTGGTGAGTGGACCCCCCACCACCAAGCGTAGTGGAGTGTTCGCCATCAGTCGTCAGCACTCCTCTCCCAATATTCCACTACAGCGCCAAGGGTCCTCTCCAATGTTTCCCCTTCAGAGGCAAGGCTCCTTAGGTTTGGTGCCTGAAAGTCGTCTTCCGCGCCAAGAATCACTAACCTCAGTACCAGAGAACAGAGCTGTTGTGGATCGCACCCTTCCACTTTCTCCTTCACCATCTATGACTTATGTTCCTCTATCCCCTTCTGCCTCCTCATCAGTAGTGAGTGAATCTGTACGGCAGGCAGCACGGGAGTCCATGGAGTTGGTGACGGGCGCTGTGCTGGCAGGGTCCTCTATGCAAGAAGCAGCAGCCACTGGTACCCTACCAGTCCTTTGCCTATCTGAAGAAGACCAGCCAGCTGCCACTTCAACCCTTAAGAAAGACCACAAACGGCGCTCCAATGTTGTGGGCATACTGGTGTAACATAATACACCTGTTTTCCATCCATCTACAAACATATAGGGTATCCACTCTATACTGGTTTGAGGGTAGAACCCAGATCTGGGAAATGGTAGTGAGGTTATTTAAGGTTAGGCATGGTCAGGGAGGAGGCTCAATGAGGTTGGAGTATTACAACACTTCATTCAACTTCATATTTTCCTCCAGCAACGTTCCATGTAGCTTTATTGTTAATTTTGATAATCTTAGCTGACGAGTGTAGTACAGAGTGTTTACATTCACCAATGCAATTAATGCACTTCTCTAAGTTGTCCTCTACAATATGTGATAGTATGAGAATGTTATGCTTTAATTGTAAGGAATACTCTACCTTTACCAATCACCACATCATTTGTGAAATTATGCATGGGTTGTATATCATCTTGGTGTTCTATTTTTCTGACTCAGAGAACTAAACCATATATGATTAACTTTACCTAGATTATGAATACTTAGTTACGTGTGTGATTTCCATTTTTACTCCTCTGTGATTTGTTCAACATTCATTTACCTTTCCCTTCGTATCATTGACGAACTTGGTTAGTGAATTCCCCAGGCCACAATGAAAGACATCCTCTAGTCCATTCTCTCATTTCATATTATTCTTCGAGTTCTTACCACACTGGTCATGAACTGTATAATTATGCTAGTCTATATTACCAATGTCTAAGTCAATCTTGGGTGGGGAACGGTAGGACGCACATGCGATATATTTTGCTTCCGTTGGTGACAAGAATCTCGAAAGAATACTTGACAATTGTACGAAAAGTCCCTATCAGTTTAGTGTGTCCAATTTCCGAAGTCTGAAAATTGACTCGGGGAAATGAAAAGTGAATTGAAGTATACAATGGTGATGGGTTGGGATGATGGATAGTGGGGCGGTTTGAACGGTAAGGTGATAATAGTGGTGGGAAGGAAGACAAGATGAGATAATGGAAGGACCTGATGTTAAGGAAAGATTGATCAGAGGCGAGATGTGGGAAGTTTGTGAGCTGGAAGAGAGGAAAAGGCAAATAGACAAGCTGCATGAAAAGGAGATAAGGAAAGAGAAGAGATCTGCTGGAAAACTGACCACGGAAGAATTGTAAATGATGCTGTGGGTAACATTAATATAAATATAAAGTGAAGATCATTGAAGTCCTTGGGGTTGATTGGGTTGACTTGAAACGTGCATGGAGTGTGTGTAGGTGGGGATGAAGAGTGTTTAGTTGAATTTGAAAGGTGTGTGAGTTGGTAAGAAAGCTATGTACATTGATTTGTAAAGCATGTTAATAACTTGATGGTTGTGTCTGTATTATGAGAAGAGTGAAGTAACCTCTGTTACTGAGATGTTTATAAAGCTCAGGAAGCAGCCAGTCAATACACTCGTTTTATTAGCCTTTCCATTAAAGTTGATTTGATATGTGTGTTCCTTTCTGATTACATGTGATAATCTCCTGAAATCATAGAGTTTTCTCATCGCCAAAAATAAACTCCAGTATCACGCTGAAAGTTAATTAATGGATTCAAAGATCGGAACAGTTTTCAAGTAACGTAGTCGACAGATCATCATACACTTTGAGAACAGTTTATGCATATAATAATCCCCAGTGTGACTGAATCACAAAGACACAAACTTTAATAGACGTCACATATACAGCCATGGCTGATAATTGTAGACCAGGAGCAGTGGAAGACACAACTGTTCCTGGTCACGATTATCAGTCATGGCTGTATGAGTACAGATCATGGGGCAAGACACGATATTGAGGCACGTAGAGATTTCATTATAGGGGTAGGAATCCAGGCACATGTCTTTGTGTGAACAAGAGGAAATTAGGTTGATATAATCAGGTTTAAAGGTATAATTTGGTGTGGGCTAATTGGAAACATTCTCATTCATTCAAGTTATGCCATGAAACATCCGCATGCGAGATGAGGTGGGTTTATGGTCTAGTATGATCTAATCAGTGGCTTTATGATTTGTTGAAAGAGTTTACAGAGTTCTATATCTAATATTATAAAGGACTCTCTCCTTCATTTCTCTCTCTAGCGACCATAATATGTTAGCGACTTTTATCATTGAATTTGTAGGCAAGCCTGTTAATGTCCTCAGAATAGACCTAGTTAGCAGACATGTTGAAAATGGCATACCACGTAGGTCATTCACAGGAGAAACAAATACATCCCCAATAATCTAACCATAAAATAGGGAAATTATATAAAATTTCACATTTCAAGCCGAGAAAACTCTGCCAACAAAGTGTGTACACTCTGTAGTGCTTGGATACAGTTCTAATTGCCAAACAGTTAAATGTAAAATAAATATAAATATTTTCTAAATGTATAAAATTCCCAGCCCGTCTAGAGTACCAAACCATTAGGTCAGTTTCTTGACATTATAATATTGTATATTGGAGAAATGGATAACCTCCAATATACCCAAGATGTAATGTAATGCCACCTCACCTCCCACACAAGCAACTAAGAAGAAGAACAACAGAGTGATAAGTCCCTGAAGCAAATATGCATTAGATGTCTCAAGTGCGTTCCTGAAAGCTGAGTAAGCTTGGTGTGTCAGAGTAGTGGCGTGTATCAGAATAGTGGTGTGTCAGAGTTAGTGGTGTGTGTCAGAGTTGTGGTGTGTGTTAGAGTAAAGACGAACCCAGGTGTGTAGAGCAAAGATTATTTTTCCATGATGGTTTCAACTTAGGTAATGGAGCGAGAAGATTTATAGAGTTAAGTAAAGGTTATGGTGGTGTGAGGCGAAGTAGATGTGGCGGAAAAATGCCTTATGTAAAGGTGAGTATGTGTGGTATGAAATGTGTGTGAGAGAGTATGTGGTGAGAAATGTATGGGAGAGAGAGTATATACATTTGTGGAAATATAATATGCATCAGAGAGTATATACAGATAGAAATATAAAATGTGAGAGTATATAGAGTATATACAATAAAGTATCATCTCTATCCCTGGCTTATGCACTCCTCTACTTCCCTCCATTATGGACTATACATATTTCACAACAGCACAAGTTAGTTAGACACCCTCGGCTCATTTTTCTCCTTCCTTCCTTCCTCCCTCTCTCCAGTTCCTCCATCAATGTCGTCTGGCTGCCATTCCTTCTCTACTATAGTAATCGTGGCTGGTGACACCCCACACCACAACCACAACCACCTACCAACACCACCAACACACCCATAATACACTTTACTGTCAATTTCGTCCTCATCTAGAGAAGGTCCCCGTTATGTGGTCCACTCGCATGACCTTAGTAAACGACAATGATGAGAACACCCCACCCCATTGGTCGCCCCGGGCACTCTGACGTCATCAACTGGGTGACGTGCCGACCGCTCATTGGTGGAGTGTCCAGGTGTCATGAATAGCGCCGCTGTTATTGGTGGGGGAGGATGTGTCATGCGGATTACAGCGGCTTGCTATAGGGGTGGTGGTGGAGGCTGTGCTCTGTGCCAAGGAAAGTGTCAAAGACGGATTCGTTTCGAGTATTCGCGGTCTGTTGGTCGGTAGAGAGGAAAGGGAAGTGGGGAGGGGGGACGGGTGGGGGGTAGGGAGGGAGAAAGGGGGGAGGGGATTGGTTAGAAGGGAAAGGTACGGACATAAGGTAGGGAGAGAGAGGGAGGGGAAACATAACAGTCTGATTAATTTTAGAATATATTAAGGTTAAGTGAAGAAGGAAAGTGAATTTACACAGAGAAAAGAGGAATGCACAGGATCTCAGGTCAAGGAGGAGGAAAAGTTATACAGATGAGTAGGATGATACTGTGAAGAAGGAGAAGACCTCACAAAAATATGGTAAGAGAGAGAGAGAGAGAGAGAGAGAGAGAGAGAAAGGAAACATTGATGGAGTAGGGAAATAGAGTAGAACGAGATGATGAGAAAAAGAATGTAAATAAATCATAATTTGAAGGTGACAAGAGTCGACTAAACATGCAGATGGACGAAGGGAGTTAAATTGGGGTTAGGTGGGGGGAGGTAAGGGGTTTAATTGGGGGAGGTTAGGGGTTATTTGGGGGAGGTCAGGGGTCAGGTGAAGGGGTCAGAAGTCATAATATATAGTAGCTCATGAGTCAGGTGCAGTCAGGTGAGGTCAGGAGCCAAGAGGGGATATAAAGAGTCAGGTGGGGTCAGGTGGACTCAGGTGTGGAGGTCAGAGGTCACTTGGTGGTACATGGACGTGAGATGGAGTCGTCGGCAGGAGTTAGTAGGGAAGGAAGGAACCAAGGGGTGGAGAGAGAGAAGTGAAGTCAGAAAGAAAGATTCCAATGAGGCAAATGAAATGAGGAACAGGTATGTATGTATCTAGTTGTCTGCCTGCCTGCCTGACTGCCTGTCTGACTCACACACACTTGTACAGTCTGATGGCACACCTGTATTCTCTCTCTCTCTCTCTCACACACACACACACATCTAGGTTATTTCAGCACATTTACCCTCATATTTATATAAATTCAAAGCACAGTTAGAAGCAAAAGCCATGTATGTCCACTGTCACCATAGTATTCGCCTGCATTTCATCATCTGTACCAACAAGATCAAAATTTACCATCGTCTCTCATATCCTTCTCTTCGTGGCCCTTGAAAATCTGTCTCTTGGATCTGAAGTAATGGGGACAAGAAATAGAAGGAAAGGATGTCCAGTTGAAGAATTGATAAAGGGGTGATTGAAATGCAAAGTATTCGACAGCAGCCTTTGGTAGATCTCGTTTATGGGTTCGATTCCTGAGTGGCGAGCCTGAGAGTGTTATGGGGGACCAGACACCCGAGGCTATACTTACCCCACTCACACGCTTATGAGACCCCCATACCAGTCCCCTCACTGCCTACCCCGTCCCCCCAGGTCATTATAACACACTGTAAACAGAGTACGTCACCACCCCTCCTGGTCCCTTCATTGCAACCCACTCTCTTTTCTCCCCTCACTCTTTCTTTCGAATATATATATATATATATATATATATATATATATATATATATATATATATATATATATATATATATATATATATATATATATATATATATATATTTTAATGGGGTGAGGGATATAGTGTTGAACAGACACAAATCAACATAAGTCATAATCGCCTCCGTCTATATCATTTGACCTTGCTAACATCCACTGTTTACGTTCAATTTGCTCGAAGCTGTCACACTACTTTTTTTTTTTATATATATATATAATATATATTCCAATTTTTCTCTCTTTCCTCCCTTTATTTAAGTCACCTCCCTCACTCTTTTTCCCCATTCTTACTTTCTTTTTTGTTCTATTTTCCATATCACTCTACTCACTCACCTCTCTCACCCTTCCTTTGCCATCTCTTGTCCCTTCGTCCATTTTATCTCCTATATCCTTCCGCGTGTCTTTACACTCTTCTGTGTACTTCACTTCCCCATCTTTTACCTCTATACATCCCTCTCTCTCGTATCCTTATCCCCCTTCCTTCCAATTCCCCCTTCCCTCTCTTTCCTCCTTCATAGCCCTTTCCCTTCCTTTTTCATTTTTCTATTCTCATATGATCCCATTCCATTTTAGCACTACTGTCATCCCTACCCATTTCTATCTTCCCTTTTGGTCTCTTTCCCTCACATCACTACATTCTCTTCCCTTCCCATTCCTCTATATTCTCATCCTTCCATTTACCATTTTCTTCCTCGAACATCTCACTCTTCCACTCATCCACTTTCTTCCCTCTATACTCAAGTCTTACCAAACTCCATCCCTTACCACTACCTCCTACTCATCACCATCACTTCTCCAACCTCTTCCTCTTCACCTAGCTCACCTTTTCACCCCCTCCTCTGTCTGTCTGTCCGTCCCTCTCCCTCCCGATCAAGCATTTTTCTCTCTCCTCCTCCTCCACACCTTCACATCAGACAGGTTCAATTATGGCACCCACATAGAGCCAAGTGACCTCGCCTGGCACTCACCGACTCCCTCCTCCCTCCTTCCCTCACCACCACAACCGTTCATCCCTACCACTCCTTGCCCTCTCTCCCTCCCACCACGACTCATCATGACACATACCTCTCAGTACGCTCGCTCATACCTTATTATTGACCATACTCGCAGCAGATAACACGTAAATATTATACATAGGGTACATAAAGTCACTCACATGATTACACTGACCACCTGCCCACTTCTATATACAACACCTGTGGCCCCTCCATCCCTCTGACTCATCACGACACACACCACACATGCACCTTAGCTGTACTGGCTGGCCCGCTTCCTGATTATCGACGACGTACACACATAAATACCTATCTATACTCATATATACACTCACATTTAATTCATATACAGTCCTCGCCGCCCCCTCGCTCGTGTATAACAGTGGAACTCCCTCTTTGAGTATTATGACATACTTCTATTTCACATCCACCTCGCTGCATACCTGACAGTGCATACCTACCTACAAACACATGCAGAGACAAATACATGCATGTACACACAAATATATGCACACATGCAAATACATCCCCGTACACAAACGCATATACAAACACAATATCACCGCAGACACATACAAATTCATGAACACATACAAGCACAGTCGAACATAACAACATGCAGATACAGGCACATACAACCACAAATATAACGCAAACACACACATACATAATGACATACAGACATAGACGCCCCAAACCATCACCTCACACCTGGTTCCTGACACAAACCCGAGGGTATGGTATTCGTAAAACACACACACAAAATTTCCCCCTTAAGGGACCCTGTGATGTAGTCAGAATGTTGGGGATAAATGAGTCCTTCAAATATTGCTACGAAACACCACCTACTATGGAAGGAGATGTTTCGTAGCATAGTTGGGAGAAATCAGAAGCCTTCAAAATTTATATACGATCACTGCATGGGTCCTTAATCAGGTATGCAGAGAAGGGACAGACAGGTAAGGGAGGGTAGGGTAGGGTGAAGGGCAGGGAGTACGAGAGACATGGTGGTCAGGGAGTAAGGGTGAGGGGGGTGGGGGTGGACTGGTAATACACACAGAATTACACACGTGATTTATACATTTATGCATGCAAGACACTCACATACAGGCAATCATACTGTACGTACGCTCACAGACAGACACATCATGGAGGCACGGATTATCAATTTGCGACGCCACGATGACCACGAGAGAGAGAGAGAGAGAGAGAGAGAGAGAGAGAGAGAGAGAGAGAGAGAGAGAGAGAGAGAGTTATAGTAGGAGGGTGGGGAGAGTGTCATAAAGAAAGGGGCAGAGTGTAAGTGGGACAGTATAGAGTGAGGGAGAGGTTACTGTAAGGTGAGAGAGAGAGTACAGGGTGGCGGAGAGTATGCGACGATGAATGGAAAGATGACTGTGAAAATGTGAAAAACGGAGTGGTTGACAGGGCATGAAAGAGAGAAGGACATAGGGGTGTGGTGGGGTGTGTTGTGGCAGAGTTGGGGGACGGGGTGGTAGGAGAGTATAAGGACAGAGGGATGAGGGAGTGAGGCAAACGTTAAAGCAGGTAGAATGCCTATAATAAGTACACAGTGATCATCAAATGTCATGCAGCAGGTGAATGAAGGTGAACCATTTGAGTGAGTCTTATGAAATTACAATACAAAGCTATAATTTTGCATATTTTTTCGCGACCGTTTCATTCTTAGGTGTTGCAAGACTACTGGACCTTACCAATATCATATACCCCGTTTATCTCCATTATTTCATATGTTTATTCTATAATTATATCTGTTTACTTCCGTTTACCTCATCACTTTGTTTCATCCTCTCGTCTTCCCAGCTAAATAAATTCCCTTGGTTATGAAAAATGAATTTTCCCAACACAGGCACACAGACTCCATACGCCCCAGCAAAGTTAAACTATTTTTACCTTAATATTTTTTTATATATGTTCCGACACTGGACATAGACTTCATCAAGCCTGTTACCGTGGCCCAGGTTAACTGCTACTCACACACACACGTCACGACTTCCGAACTGGTACCCAGCCACAGAAGGTGGGAAGTGAGGGTAATTCTCAAATGCTGCAGCTGTTATGGTATCAGCGAGGGTGTTTTACGACTTTCGGTGGCCTTATTGTTAGTACCTGAAACTCAAATAGAAAGAGTAGATATTCTCAGGCCCTCACCTGAGAGGAACCAATCTCCCAACTAATAATAGACTACGAGTCCAGCACACCAACCACTCGGCCACCTCTCCTAATGTATCGATAACTTATGCGAAAAATATCATAAGGTTCATTTCATTCCAATATTCTCAGATGATTACTCCACACACGATCTCACTAACAAGCTCTCAAATTAACAACAAAGTCTAACTAATCACGCAACCTGGAGGGGGATCATAAACAGGGAGCGATGATTGGGAAGCGTGATGTGGTGGAATAAACGAGTAGAGGGAAGCAGAGAAAGGGAGTAGGAATGATGTGAGTGGGTTAGGGGTAGGAATGGTGTGACGAAGGGAAAGAGGAATGAATGGAATGCTTGATGTGAGTGGGTTAAATTAGGGGAATGGTGTGACGAAGGGAAAGAGGAATGATTAGAAATTGTTGTTTAAAATCGTAAAAGAAAAATATAATGTTGAGAGTGAGATAGTAAGGTAGGGAAAAAAAGGGGAGAATGACAATAGAGGCAATGAAGGAAAGGAGGGATAGAGATAGTGAAAGTAGGAAGGCTCAAATGGAAATGGGTGAAGGTATTAAAATAGTATGCTATGTAGGGAAGTGAATGGGATGGACAACAAGGGGAGAATGTCAGTGGTGGTAAGGGTAGTGAAGGACGCGTGTAGTGGAGGGAGTGAGACAGTGAAATATATATAGAGAGAGGAAATAGGGGAGAGAGGGAGTGGGTAGGTATGGGGGTGAGGGAAAAGCCACTATAAACTGTGATGAATGGATGGAGAAGAGGGGACAGGAAAGGAATGAGAGAGAGAGAGAGAGAGAGAGAGAGAGAGAGAGAGAGAGAGAGAGAGAGAGAGAGAGAGAGAGAGAGATGAGCGAGCGAGGGAACTCAAAGAAAAAGTGAAGGCTGGAAAATTAGGGTCACATTCAAGAACATCAAAACAGCTTAGTGGTGTGTGTGTGTGTGTGTCAGAGGGTGCCAAAGCCAGACTCTTTTGAATTTGAACATCAACAGTATATATATCTTACCAAGACCTAAGAATATTATTTTGATGTTACGAAAACTATTACATCGATAGAAAATAGCTTGTGGATGAACTCTGTGTCTCTTGCCTCATAAATACCATACAGTCTATACTTAAAAACAAACAACCTCAGTATATACATGTAAGGGATTAGTTTTGTCGCATTGTTTGAAGGGAAAAATAGAATTAACTTTACAACAACAAATTTCACTTTAAAATCGCCATAACTGAAACAAAATTCAAGATTACCCTTTCCATTCACAGTCCCCTTGTGAAATTGCAAATCTGTTCTGTTCTGTATTCATTCTTGACGGTAAATTCAGAGTCCTTTCACTTTTCTACAATCCAACAATTCACTGCGTCGTAAAACTCAAGGTATAGTATACAGTGACACTATATTTGGCTTTGGTTATACCTAGCCTATGACAGAGGAATTTTGAAATGGTAGGGAAAAATACAGTAAGAGGAGCTACACACACAAACACACACACACACATACACACACACGTAGGCGAGCTCGGATATTTATGTGGTTGTGGGAATAACATGATGTGAGGACCATTCCCCTTCACCTCAGCCATACACGAGCTCTGAGACTGGCATCCAATTTTTAAGCATGTGTCTGATATTTCATGGTTCTTGCACACTGTCAGTTATGTGTATACGTATAGGAGGCCAAGTTCTGTACACACACATATTTTCATTGCATAAAATTTATAATGTTGTATTTTGCATTTAGGTACAGACGCACACACTAACAAACATATATATTATGCAAATACATACACACACAAAACACACATACATGTTCAGTGAAGTACTCTACATGGAAGGGGTTCAATATTATCCGAGAACATTTGTGTTAGGGTTGGTATGATTGGCTGTAGCAAGTTCACCAAACCCTAACCGAGTCCTTGTCCTGCAGTAATATCATTCTACTGTTAGATACAATTGAACCTCTCATTCGTCGAGGTATCGTAACTCTTCACGAAGTGGGTCACGAAGTTTGTGATATTGCGCGAGCAACTTGTTACCGACTTCCACCTCAACACAATAGAAAAGTGAATACGGTGACATGCAGACGACATGCCACTTCATAATGCGTATAAACAATATATACATAAACAGAGCACATACTATAATTATGTTAGCAAGGTAATACCAAAAGTTGACGTTATGTGGCAACTCCCTATACCAGAACTACCAACCAACATGTGGTACGTCTGACACAAATATAATATTTCAGTGACCTTCGTACTTTGTTTCTAAATGTTTCACGCATATCGTGCACCGATACCTTCAATATCCACTGTTCACAGTTGATACTGTTGTTAATTTTATAAGTGTACATTACAGACGTCATACGTTAAACACATATATTTATATACATGTTTATGGCATTAAAAGGTTATGCTATCTGAGAATACAAGTGTGTAAGTGATATAGGTAGACACATACAAAGAGGTTGTCAAGATATGTGTTGGGCTCCGACATCAGTGAAGAGACGTGCGCCAGCTGACGACAAGGAGGACGGTAGTGAATGAACCGAGTTGTGAGAAATGAAGGTGTTGGATGTAGGCCTGGGTCAGTACCAATATACAACCTCATGACCACCTCCCAAGCTAAAATATTGTTAGTAATCGTTTGTTCATGACAAGGACTGGTATCTGGCAGCGATTCTTAATCATTATGAATAGCATAGAATAGTATAATCGTTGACTGCTAAAATATGAATCTCAAACACTTTGGAGAGGTCAGTAAAAGAGGGAAGAAAGAGGAAAAAGGAAAAATAAAAGCAGAAGGGAAGAGTGAGGGGCTAACAGAGGAAGAAGAGGAGGGGGAGAAAAGTAGGGAGGGGATGAATCACCTCCACTCCCTTCACCTCCCCTCCCTACTCCTACCTCCCCTTTCTTACTTCCCCTCACTCACCCTTCCTCTATTTCCCTTCCCCTCCTTCCCTCTTCACCCGCCTGTCACCTAACTTCTGTTTACCACATCTTATTTCCTCTGACCCTGAAGTCTCATTTTTTGTTGTATTGTATTTGCATCGTTTTATTCGCCACTATATATATTTTAATTGATGTAACATGAATACTTCAAGCTGAAAAGCACAAAGGTAAATGACGAGTGTGTATTTTTTTCAATCCTGGCCTGAATTTACCATACCCCATCTGAATAACATGATTTAGATAAATGTTTCGCACAACAACAACAACAACAATAACAACAATAACAGATACAAAAACAACAACGACATCCTGCACGTGATAACTTGACTGACGACGAACCTGATTCTTGGTGAGGTTGACCTATGAATCTCATTAGTTGTGATCTCCCAGGACTCCTAATAATTATGCTGTAATTAGCAGTGACTGATATGACCAAGCTGCTCCCAGGGTGACGTGGACTCGAGAGGTGACGGGGAAAAACACTTTGATTAAATTAGCCCGGCTTACTACACCTTCCTTCCTTCCTTCCTTCCTTCCTTCCTTCCTTCCTCCCATTCCCTTCTTCTCCCTTTCCTATACACTCCATCCCCTTTTCTTCTCCTCCTTTACAGTCCCTCCCCTTTCCCACTTATTTTTTTCCCATTCCTTCTTCAATTACCCTCTCTTCTCCCCCCTTTTTTCTCCTCTTTTCCACTATACTCCCCTTGTTTCCTCTCCTTTACTTTATCCCTTTCCTCATCCTTCATCCCTCCATTCCCTTCACCTTCTCTCCCTTTTTCTCCTCTACTATTAACTACACCAACCTTACTGTTGCTACATCGTCTTCTATAAACTAAATACTTTGTAGCAATTAGTCAGTCACAGTTCAATTTACCAACAACACAGTCATGACCCCCAACCAACTATACAGTATATCCCCCTTCAATCTCACTTCTTCAAACCCATTCTTATCACCTACACTCCTACCTTTACTTTACCTTCCCCCTCTCCCTCACGACACGATGCCTACCTTCCTTCCTTCATCTTTACATCTCTTACCTTCCTCCCTCTCTTCCCTAATCCTCCCTTCTCCTCATTAGAACCTCTCCCTCCCTCCCTCCCTCCCTCCCTCCCACACTTCCCCAATCTTCTTTCTCCTCCTTCGAATCATTTGTATGGCTTCCTTCCCCCATATTCTTTTTTCACTTTTTTTTTCCACTTTCAGGACTTGGTAAAAATCCAAGTTAAAAAGGTATATGTGTGTCATACTTTCTTGATATATATTCTCCCTGTCACTGTCTCTCTATCTGTCTGTCTCTGTCTGTCTGTCTGTCTCTCTGTCTATCTCTCACTCACTTTGCTTCATTCATTTTCTTTCCTTTTCCTCGTTATGCTTATTGTTCGTCTTTTCTATTTTCTCCCTCTCTGTCTCTCTCAGTCTTTCGCTTTTTCCCTTTTTCTTTCCTTTCTTAATCAATAAATCTCTCTATCTTTGCAAGGTGGTTTTCTGTGTCAAAGTCAGTCATTCCATTCTCCTTAGTTTGTCCTTGTATTAATTTTCGTTTGTCGCTTGTGTATTTGTCTTGTGTTAATTTGATTTGTTATTTCAGCACATTATTTATCTTTGTTCTTCATATCTTTCTACTCGCTTTACAATTCTATCTCGTTTTTCTTTATTTTCTTTTGTTTTCTTTCTTTTCACTTTCCATCTTTTCTTTTCCTTTCCTTTCCTCCAGTTCATATTTCTTTTTCCTTTTCTTTTCTTTTCTTCTTTTCCTTTCTTCCCTTCCCCACTTTTTCCTCCTTTCTCTCACCATTGCACCCTTGTTTTCATTTTCCTTCTCCTTTCTTCGTTTCCTATTCTGTCCTTCCCTCTAATCCCTTTCATTGAATTCCCTTTACATTTTCTTCTTCATTTCCTCCTTTCCTATTCTGTCTTCCCCTCCAATCTCGTTCCTCTCATTTCCTTGTCTTCCGCCTTTCTTTCTTTTTCCTTCCTGTCATCCTTCTCTTTGCCTTCATTTTTCTTCTACATGACAATAATTTCCTGCTAACTTTATCCCAAATCATTCTTTCTCACTTCAGTTTAATATTCCTATTCCCATTCTCCTTATTCCAACCATGCCCTTTTATTTTAAATGTTATCTTTTCTTTATTTAACTATGCCACAATTTCTGCCTCTATCTATCAATCTATTTATCTGTCTATCTGACTTTCTATTTGTTTATTTATCTATCCATGTAGCTGTTTGACTGTCTGTTTACCTGTTTATATAATATATCTATTTATCTATATTATTTATCCATGTCTCCATTAATCCCTAACCCATTTTTTTTCCTCTCTTCCATCTATTTCCATATTCTCTGTATTATTGCCATTCTCTTAACTCTATCTTCATGCTCTCTTCCGCTTCTTCCTTCCCTCTCTCCTTATCATCTCTTCCCAGTTAATCTTCGTATCATTTCGGTTTCTAATATTTCCCTCCTCTGCCACTCCCACCACACTCAATCCATCTTTTCACTTTCCTTTTACCTCCCCCTCCTATCGTCTCTCTCTCTCTCTCTCTCTCTCTCTCTCTCTCTCTCTCTCTCTCTCTCCTTTATTTTTCATTCCCCTTCCGGTTAACCTTGATTCTCCCCCAGTCTCTCCCTCTCGTCCCTTCTTTCTATTTCATACCTCTCCTATCATCTCTCCCTTTCCCCCCCCCTCCTTTTCTCCCACCACCCTCACTCCCCCCCCCTCCTCCCCCATGGTGTGTGTGTGTGTGTGTGTGTATGTGTGTGTGTGTGTGTGTGTGTGTGTGTGTGTGTGTGTGTGTGTGCCTGGCTTACTGTGGGTTAGCCCTGGTGCCCTGACGTATATAGCCACACCGCCTCCCTCACCACCAGCTAGTTCTCACCTACAGGAGTGAGGCTCGGGAACACTGCTGCTTCTAATACTGTTATAACACCTATATATTCCTCCTCCTGTACCAGCATCTGTCTCTTCACCTCTCTGGCTCTGGCTGTTTGTCTCTCTCTTCACCAACACCACCTACTGTATCCCTCTCTCCAGCATCTGTCTCTTCACCTCTCTGGCTGGCTGTTCGTCTCTCTACTGTATCCCTCTCTCCAGCTCCTATCTCTCCAACTTTCACCACTACCACCTCCACCTCCTACTCCTACTCCTACTCCTACATCACCTGTCTGCTGTTTCACCTCCCACCACCACCACCACCACCACCACCTGTTTCACCCATAGAAGTACCACCACCACCACCAGCAGTTTTCGTCACCTCCAAGCAGTAACTATTGTTCTTTCATTTGGTCTACAAGTCAAGCAGCGAGCCAGCCAACCAGTCAACCAGCCAACCACCCCTTGCACAACTCAGCCACCGACCACCCATCTACCACTGTACGTTGAATGATTATGTTCTTGTGAATTTATTATTGCTGTTGTTTTTGTAATGATAGTACTGACAACATGTAGTTATGTCCATATTATGTTCTGAAACAACTTAAAAGAGATACAACCACGCAACTCCAAGCTTGTGGTTCTCTGTCATCGAAGTTGAGATATAATTCGTTTCCATGAGACGGAATTTTAAAGTTCTTGAAGAGAGAGACATTGGAGGCGACGGAACTTTAGCTGTTGATAGTACAGTACAGGCTACAGGCAATTTGTCTTCGTCCAGTGAAATTAATGGCTGGTGAAAATAGCCAACCCTGGCCACACATGAGTCTTGACACTACAATATATTACTGGCTATGATTTATACCTGATTGACATATGCACTCCACCACTAGAGTACTCATTAGTAAACACAAATATACATACAAACGCATACAAAAGATACGGACTCACTGGTGTGCATAATATAGTTTATTATCTGTATGCTGATGACCATTCGAAAATACACATACCATAAAGTAGATAAAACCTACACATAAACAGAGGCCTGCATTATTATACCAACATAACCACACATAACCACACGTAGTTGTACATATAACCAGGAATAGTTACTTAAATATGATCATACACACTTTAAAGAACGTAATATTTTGGAAACATTTATACAATATAGACTATATATACATAAACCCACCCACACATAATCTTAAAACATTACGTTGACAATTTTTGCATACATTACAGTCTTTAACAATGAATCAGAGAATAGTAACAATGACGTCATAGTATTTGAAGCCTGTAATATTTTTGTATGTATGTGTGGCTGTACTGTAGGTACGTAAAGGTGAGCCAGGTGGGTCATATTTATACCCTGTTTATTTTTTGTCACATGAGGTGTTCAGTAATGGAGGGAGGGAGGGAGGGGAGGTGTTAGAGGAGGAAAGGGGAGGTGTTAGAGGAGTAGAGATGAGGTGTAAGAGGAGATGTGAGGGAGAGTGAGGAGGTGTGGGAGGAAGAGGGAAAAGATGTGAGGAGAGGAGGTGTAAGAAGGGGAATAAGGGAGGAAGTAAATCACTCCTCCTCCCTCACACCTCATCTGATTAACTCCTCCCTCACACCTCATCTAAATAACTCCTCCCTCACACCTCATCTCGTGTCACTTGGGAGTCCTGTTTGATGTTGGTGTGAGGGGTAACTCTAAGTTGGCGTGTCACATTCATCACTTGAGATGTCACGATAACCGGATATTTCTCTGATATAGAGTTTTTCTTCGTCATATTATTATTATTATTATTATTATTATATTATTATTATTATGTTATTATTATTGTTGTTATTGTTATTATTATTGTTGCTATTGTTATTATTATTATTATTATGTTATTATTATTGTTGTTATTGTTATTATTATTGTTGTTATTGTTATTGTTATTGCTATTATTATTATTATTATTATTATTATTAAGGTATTAGCAATACAGTAGCAATAAAACACTTTATCGCCAGGTTTGCATCACATTGCATTATAGTGTATTAAACTATAAACAACAACGACTGTGTTTGGGGAAAAGGGTTCATTCAGTATTGGGTTATCAGAGTAGAAACTGATTTAACATTTGACGGGAAGTTTATAAATATATTATCCAACCGCCTTTATGTAATTCTGTGTCCTCTTTCTTTTTCTATACGGTGAATATAGTCGCTTCATTGCTGTACTACAATTTCCTTCACACACAGAAGAGGAAATTAAATGTCTAATCTCAAATAGAGTTTCCGACAAAGAGTAATAATAAACACAACCATAATTGAATTTATTACTGTTATTTATTTTGCTATGATTAAAATCTATTCTTATATGTCTGTGTTTTCTCTTCTTACAGACGATGGATGACGAGCAGATTGCCAGTAAGTACACACGAGTGACTCCCCCCCCCCCCCTCCAGTGATTACTTCACTGACGGGGTATCACATTCAGGTTTCTATTATATAAAAACTGATAAGAGCTCTATATCACCTTTGAACTATATGGCCTCAACTATAGCTGTTGATGTATATTTTTGGTTCATATGATTCATACAGAGGAGTGAGGCAGGATTTTAGCGAGTGACAAAAATATTGTCACCTGACAGAGCTCTTCTCAAAGGAAAATAATCGAACAAACACTTTTGTCATGCACACATAAGAACAATATCAAGCGAGCATATTGATAAACTTCTCTGGTGTTTCCGTTCACAACTTTTTGTTGGTGGCTGTACTTGCCCTATTACCATCAACCCTCTCTAGAGAATGCTCAACTGTTTGATATTATCAAGAATGTGATTTGTCGTGTGCGAATTTCAAGGTTATTGAGTCCTGCTTTGTGACACTGTTTGGTGAAATACGTAGCCTGCAAACTGTAAACTATATCAAAGACACCTAAATCACTTTGTAGGTATTGAAGTGTATACATGACTAATTACAGAGAACAAATATAATAATTTATTGAATGCACTCTGTTGCTTGTAATACTATGGGGAAAAATAATTGGCTGTAACATCTCCAACACAGACTTCCTCCTTAAGAATTTAAATATGGCTAGAATATTTCTCGAATGGTGTTACAGATGTACAATTAGTTTTACCATTGAAGCGGCTAAACTCCGCTAAAGGAAGGACATTCTTGGTGCACTTATAAATGACTAGGTAGTGTTTCGGTGTGGCTAAGACCCTTCCTGCATTGTACTGTTTCAGCGTGGGTGTGTAATGTCTGTGATAGTGTCTCAGTAGTAGTGACCTCCACCAACACCACCACCTACGTACACCCATACCACCCAAAACTACCGCCAGACACCACTACAACCACCTTGTCATATCGTCCACTCCACCCATCTCCACCCACTCCAGCTTCTCCACCTCAGAACCCACCTGCATCACCTCAACAATGCACAACACTAAACGAGAATCAAGAAGCTACTTGCCTCCATAACATTTTGATAACGTGAGAGTTTAAGATCTTCGAAAAACCTATAAACAAGAGTAAATACAGGAGAAACCGACACTGAAATCAAGAAGTAACACCGAAGTCTTTAGATTATGGGCCCAAGTAACGCTATATTACTTACATACTTTAGAACCTAGGGGGCCTTTCGTATATTATTCTGTAGCTCGTTGCCAGGTACTTACAGACACCCAGCCAGGTGCTTAATCGAACTGTAGCAGATATCACAATGTGCAACATACAGAAAATCAACAACTCTGCTAATAAAATCACTTAAAGTGACAGCAACCAGGATGGAACCTGGACCAGTGGACCACAAATTGGATACTTATGATAACAATGGAATAGGAAAAGAGAAGCAGAGAACTACTTGCCATTGTGACTTGTATATGGAGCTCAGCTAATCGCCTACATCAGGAGTGTGGCAGAGAGAGGGAGAGAAAGATATGAATAGAGAAAAGAAGAATGTGAAGAGTGTGGTCTCTAGCTTGCAGTGCTACAACTTCCTTCACCTCCAAAATTAGGTGCGAAACAGGAAGATAGTGACTAGAGAACGAGAGGTGGACACAAAGTAAAAAGAAGACGACGAGCCCTGATAGCTACTGTAGCCTACACAGTAATGCTCCTGACGTGACCCCCAACAGAGGGCTAGTGAGTATATACTGTACAGAACACCATCAGTCTACACTCCCCTGCACAACAAAGCCGCATTTTATTTTATTTTGCGCTCCAAGTTCCTGCACGATGTTTGATTTGTATTTGTGGTTCTTACTTTTATTTATTTTATTGGTTTCATTTTCATCTTGGACTACACTCTCGGCCTTTCATTTGATGTGTAGACATAGCATTACTTACATTACCTACTCTATTGTATATAATTTTATATTTTACAAATATTTTCGTTATCCTTTACATTCACCTCTTTATTTGTTTCAGTTTCATGCTCTTTTGCTTTTGCATATGCATGTGATCCATTTTTATTTATTTTATATACCTATTGCATACGTTAATTAAATTCAAAGTCTTATACTTTTTCAAGAATATTTAGTAACAAAAATGTTCTCGTGTGCATTTTGCTAATCATTTCGTCATACAAAGATTTGCATGGGTATTAACAGGAAGATATTAATTGACTCATTAATTGCACTGTCTCCAATTTGTGCCATATTTCTCAAAGATATGTTATTCCTAAGTTTAATGATTAAATAGAATATATATCAAACTCAATCATAATTATATATTCTTGTTACACCTCTCTCTCTCTCTCTCTCTCTCTCTCTCTCTCTCTCTCTCTCTCTCTCTCTCTCTCTCTCTCTCTCTCTCTCTCTCTTTCTCTCTCTCTCTCTCTCTCTCTCTCTCTCTCTCTCTCTCTCTCTCACGTTATGTATGAAGAAACACGTACATACAAACACTCACGCAATCTGACACACACACATACATACTTTCCCTCTCAACAGTTTATCTTAACACTAAGGTTATTTATATAGCCTACTGGTCTCCATCACCACTGACTGACCTCCTCCATCTCTAACCTCCACCACTAACTTCATCACCACTAACTTCATGCACCACTAACTTCATGCACAACTAATTTTATGCATCACTAATCTTATGGACAACTAACTTCATCACCACTAATCTCATGGACAACTAATTTCTTGCACCACTAACTTCTTGCACCACTAACTTCAGGCTGCACTTACCTTCCACTTTTTTCCACCACTAACCTTCTCCAAAACTAGCTTCCTCCACCACTAACCTCCTCCACAACCACTAACTTTATTCACCACTAACTTCCCTAACTACTTCATCCACCACTAACCTCTTCCAAAACTAACTTCCCTCGACCACGATTTTTAACCATCCAACTCTTTTTTTCCCATCCCTTTTCCTCACCTCCATTACTCCTCTACCTATCCTCATACCACTCCTACATGTCTCTCCATTTCTCCAATCATACCTATCTGTTTTTCTCCACTCCATGACCTTTCTCTTCGTGGCTACATCTTCTCTCCCTTTCTTCTCATTTACTCCCTCTGTTCTTCCTCTCACATCTTGCACATCTCTCCTTTTCCCTTTATCCTTCCTCACTACCCCTCCATTAACTCTCTCTTCTCCCTCTCTCCTTGCTATTCCATTTTCTACACTACCTCTCCCTTCTCTTTTCTCCCTCACTATACAGTACCTTTCTTCTCCCTTCCCCCTCCACTTGTCCTTTTCCCCCTCTCTGTTCTACCTCTAACACCTTACCTGTACTCCCGCCGGCAGCAATGAAGAAGGTGTTCGCCATGTTCGACCAAGGCAAGACCGGGTTCGTGGAATGCTGTAAGTTCGTCAACATTCTCAACACACTGGGTCAGGCCTTCGACGAGGATGAACTCAAGACCAGGATCGCTGATAATGACCCTAACAGTGAGTCGATCACAGGTTCATTTCAGGTTTTAATTACAAAATGATGAAAAGCACAACGCTAACCAGTAGCAACATCCTAGTGTTAGATGACAGGATTTATATGGTATAAAAATATTGTTAAAGTCAGAAGAGTTTTACTTGGGCATAGTAGGCCAACTGCAAACGGTGAAGAGTGGTGTGTATCCCCATTGATAAAATATTAAAGGAAATGTATTAACTTAAAAACAATAAATATGCAAGCATATTATGATATGATGACATGTATGTGTACGACCACACACACACACACACACACAGATACACACACATAGCGGCAGCTAATATAACTGAGTTATATATACTCCACCACCAGAGGAGGGAAAAGTTGATTTTGATAAGTTCTGCTCAATCGTGATGCCCTTCCTGGAGGAGGACGATGACGAGGCCATGCACGAGGAACTCAAAGAAGCCTTCAGACTCTATGATAAGGGCGGTGAGTACATGACGGGAATAATAGGACTGACATACAGGGATTTACTATAGGGACAGTGAAGTGGTGGACATAACATCTCAGAATACTTTCTTGCCAATTTTATGTAAAAATCAAATCAAATTTTATATTATTAAATGAGACTTTTGTAACACTACATGGTCTTTAACAACAGAGTCTCAAAAAGGTAGAATGACGAGGTAACTGTGAATACCTTCCTCATACCTCACTCATACTGTCCCCTCCACCCCCTCCTTCTCCTTCTTTAGGTGACGGTTACATCACGACACAGACGTTGAAAGAGATTCTGAAGGAGTTGGACAACAAACTGAGCGATGAAGACCTGGACGGCATTATTGATGAGATTGACGAGGACGGATCTGGTACGGTTGACTTTGATGGTGAGTCTGCCACCCTATATTGTATCTCCCTGTATAGGTTTAGTAGCTTTAAGGACACAGCAGCTATCTTCACACTATGCCATTAAAATGAACGACAGCAAAATATAATGGAGTAAATACAGGATGTCCATAAATTATCCCAAAAGATTGTATTGCTTGAACATGTAGATAGAGTGGTTCAGATAATTTATAGACACCCTGCATAATAAAATATATATGTGGACCGTGGGTGTAAGTAACGAAACGACGCTACGTAATACGACCTACCATTTCAAAATTCGATTTAGCGTTAACTTTAAATATCATTCCAATACGTCTATACAATAGCATCTAACACCAAACTAACCCCTATTATTTCTCCATTATGTTCTACCTTCCATCTCTCCCCTCCAACAACTCCTTAAAATCACGTATACGACCTCATCATCAAAACACTTTAATATTATTACCTCTGTTATTTTCTACCTTTTGCCTCACTGCCTCCATTTCTTGTACTCCCTCCTCCATACACTATGTTCCTATGTGATTACAGCTACCATATTCCTGGCTGGACTTTCTCGCTCTTTTATGACTCCAATCCTCTCGGCTTCTCACTTTTCTCCCTCTCCCTTCACGACCTTAACTTTTCTCATCTCCGCAATGGCTCTGTGTCCTCTCTGATCCCAACTCACTCTGCCTCTCACACTTCTCGATCTCCCTTCATGACCTAAATTTGTCTCTCTCCTGTATGTCTCACCCCTTTCCCTAACAAGCCTCATGACGTATAGAGTCTAACAAATTTTCCACTCTTCTCAGACTCCGTGATTGTTTCGTTTAATCAAGCTCCCGTTATTATGTCTCTCTCCTCACCACACCAACTTCTCTCTTCCTTGGCTGTCACGTCCCTCCTCCTGTATCCCGACTTATCTGGTTTCTTCCCCACACATTGTTTTGCTAGGATTGATGCCACAGTGGTACGACATCTACAATATGTGATTTATGTCGTACGTACTTACCTTCCCGTCACTCATGCACTCAATAATCTAACTAATAAGTAACCTTAACACTGCTATGCCTCTATAGTCACATGTTTGGTTTAGGTGCTTGTGCATATTTCGTTCGGTACCGGTAGTATGAAACGGGTATACTTTTTTGACGACAATATAATAATCCCTTAATGCTATATAGTGGTAAAAGATTAATATTATTGATAACATTTGTCGTATGTAATCAATTTACTGCCACTAATCTGGTTTCTATCTTTCCCTACAGAGTTTATGGAGATGATGACCGGATAGTGATGCAGCTTCGTCACTTCCAACGTTTCAGCTGCAATTATTACTTACAGTGTCTGTGTTGTAGTTGGCGGACTTGGGTTACGCCTTCCTCCAATCTGTACCTCAAAACAGCATCCATAGTGAGGAAGTCTGTTTGTAGGAAGAGTTTGAAGGAATGCATAGCCTCCAGTTGGGCAACCCTCACATAATTAATTCCCTTCATTCTTCCTTACGGCATTTTTTTACATTTAAACATCCTCCCTTGGTCTTTCATATACACACACTACTCCTGCCTCCCTCTTTATAAGGTACCGTATAAGAAGCCCTTTTCTATACAACTGTCTGAACACTGCTTTATACAAATTAATACTTTGCATTGATGATAATTAATTTCATTTGCAAAGTCGTACAGTTGCCTCATGGAGTTTGTAAGCATCTTCTTCTACCTTTGTCAAAATATGCCAGATCAAACCACCATACTGGCACATACCGACAGATGGCAGCATAGAGGTTTACAAACTCCGGCCAGATCATATTTCGTTTTCATAATTTAGTGAAAACTCTTTCCTTGTCTTGCTTCCCTCGGCCTTACATCAATTTGGACCCAGCAACATAATGAAATTATATATAGCATGTACGTACCCACAACCACCTAGTCTGACCTGATCCCGGAGGCTTTGTCATGACCTGGACTGACCTCAGATCATACCTGGTGAATTGGCCGTAAAAAATACCCCAGGTACTAACCTCACTGGAGGCTATGCACCTAATCCAATCTGACCTCTCCAACTTCTATTTCTTAACATAACTTTGTCCCTGACCTAACCTGACCTCCCTCGATATCTCCCCATTAGCACTTCAGGTTACTGCCGCAAACACCTCAAATCACAAGTTGTAATATGAACATCAATAAATTTTTATATACTATTTCTATCTTTATACATATTATTTATCCTCAAGGATACACTGAAATCCTCATCCATGAGATTTGTACAGTCGAGGTAACATGTCCTATACACTTCAGAGTCGTATTCTGTTGTGGGAAATTGAAGGGTAATTGCTGTGACATTGTGCCGTATTTGCCACAGCTAGTTTTGAAAGGTTTGCCAGAGATTATCATGACCCCTTTATAAGGGGTGATTATAGATTGGTCCTGTATTGGAAATGAGATGACGAAAAGTGGCAGCAATGTAGGAGTTACAGCCAAGACTATATATTATGAACAATCAACCCTGACGAAGGACTCATTGGCTTACATGTAACTCTTGGCAATAATTATCATGTCTGGTATATACTTGTAGTGTCTGTCTGCCTGCTTATCTACTTGTTTGCAAACCTTCTATCTCCCCCTATGCCAACAATCCTGTCTACCTTGTTGCTTGCCTGCCTGGGTAACCTACTGCTTGCCTGCCAGCCTGTCCACCCACCTGTCATGTTCCCGTCAGAGCCAGCCGTGACTCAGTGAATGCGAGAGGTGGTTGGGGGTGGGGTTGGGTGGGGTTGGATGGGGGGGTTGGCGACACAGTTAATGGCGAGGAGGGAGAGGGAAAGAGGGAGGGAGAGGGAATGAGGGATGGAGAGGGAAAGAGAGAGGGAGAGAGAAAGAGAGAGGGAGAGGGAAAGAGAGAGGGAGAGGGAAAGAGAGAGGGAGAGAGAAAGAGAGAGGGAGAGGGAATTACACATATACACATCACACACAGAAGTTAAGGTCCAAATTCGGTGGCCTTGCTGTTTAACTACTACTTACAAAAACACGCACTATCATAGAAGGAGAAAATAGGAATGGAAGTACAGTATGAAGGCTTTTTTCTCTCTGCACCCTCCTACATTAATTAAACTGATGGAAGAACATACTGCACACTCCACAAGACAGTATCCTACATCAAACAGACAGAAGAACACACTGCAGGATTCAAGCAAGTAGTCCGAGGAATATTTTCATAGCAATGAAATAGATTAGGGAAAATACAACAAGTTTATCTCTTCACCACAAATATATCCTGTATATCCAGATTTAAGATGTTGCCGACACCAGTATAGCTTTACCTTCATATCATTGTTAACATTCACCTTGCAAGCTTCAAACAATATTTATACAGGATTTAACACCTACCCAGGGAGAGCGACAGCCCCAGGGCAAACATCAGCCAAGTTAATAGGAGGAAAAGACTGACCTCCTTGTGAGACTGAGGCTGCCAACACACACCAGCTAACAAACATCCCTTGACATCAGCCATACCGTACATCGAAATGGATAAAACTGACTTCCTTGTTAGGCAAAGGTTTCCTATTAATCCTAAATATTAGATAACTCTTCATAACTCTTGTTTCACTTAATGGGAGAGAGTCGGATTCTGGATTCTAAGACACCAAAAACTGAGCGTGGAGCAAGTGCCATTGGTGAAAGAGTATTAGCATATAATTATAATATACTGTATTATTTACAAGGGCTATCATCACACTACTAGAATTATGATACACAAGATTAAAACGAATAGGACTCAATAGCAAACATACGGGGAAATTGTAACAGCATTTGTATAGTACTTACATAACGTAGTGCAGGTTCTAGCAGACCAAGGATCGTATCTGGGGAAGAGATGAAAACAAAGCTTTAGTACATAAAAAAAATTTCACTAGTCGCCTGTCTCGCTCGACCAAGGCTCCTTCTTCATTAGTTCACACCTCTTACTATGCGTTCTCATGAGTATTGGGTTAAATAAATATCACTGGCGTTCCACAGTCATAATGTCATAATCTTATAGTTTGTCTGGCTGTGGGTATGGCAAGTTAATGTAGCCAGACAATAATGGTGAACAAATTAAACCTGTAGGGAAGTGGTAGTGAGCAGATACAAAAGGATACAATTTTAATAGACTTAGATGGAACCTCTGACAGTTATCCACAGGTAGTGGGTTCGAACCTGCACTGTCACTATTCCATCACTAATAGACATTCACCACCACAAACAATCGACCATCTGTAGTTAAAAAAAAAAAAAAAATCCTGGAAAAAATATAATAGTTTCTCTTTATTTTTTTTCATTTTCTGTTCTGTATGGTTATGACAGAAAATATGCTGTTTTATGGGTAACAACTTCGTATCAGCGGGCATCACATATTTCCCCTAAAGTACCAATATCATTACGGTCTTGCTGAACTGAAATATCCATCAATACCATACAACGTTACTGTAAAATATTTCCCTCAGGCTCATTCTAAATACATGTATAGTCAAGTGTAATTGTGATTATGTCAGGGATAATTCCAGTCGCTAACTAGCATCAAATTTGTGTTCACTATACAGACAACAAACACTATACTACACTATATTATACACTATATTATACTATACACTATATTATACTATACGTTCTACATATCATCAATAAATCCCTAACGTATTATTGGTACACAAAGAGTTAAATGTGTACTGTAAAAATTCCAAGATCTGCTGTTGTCGGCCCCTGATCCTTCTGTGGTACAAACATATTTTTCTCTCATACTTTAATTACGTTATCATTGGTATTTATAGAACTGTACAATGAGAGCCAATAGTCGTATAAAGGAAGGTGTCTGATTCCTCCAATCTATGCCAAGAAACAGATCCTCCATGAGTACCATTGAGGGTGTCTAGCTGTTTTCTGACATCGGTAGGAGGAATCAGCAGCCTTCCTATTTGCCAACAAGACCAACTCCCCTTAAATGTAACTCGTTAATCCTTATGAAACGTCTATGACCCACTACAGACTATAATTATATACGGTTGGATTGTCGGGTTAGGTTTTCATCACCTTTCACGATACGACTATTGACTGACTCTCACTGTACAGCCGGCAGCATAAATTTGCGTCCATCTCATGTACTTAATATTGCTAACATGACCAGATAGTTGCATTCTGAACCAGTTTTTATTCCAATAACATATATCATTTACCATATGAGAACTATATATGTTATCTCTCTATTAAATTTGTATTACAACATCGCTATAGCTAATACATACGTAGATGGAAATGAAGCGACCTTATGCTGCCGACTGTACACGCACACACACACACACACACATACACTCGCAAACACAAACAGCACACAAGCCTAAGGGCGACAGGGAAATATACCCAAGCATACACATATATTCATCTATGTACACACAGAAGCACACACACACACACACACACAAGCACACACACATCACATGAAGTCACGGGTGCAAAGGGAAATGAAATGTAGCAAAGCCTGAGCATGTGACAGTTACTACAGGTGGCAGATGACGATAAGAAAAGCAATAACAACAACAACAATAACAACAACAACAATAACAACAACAACAACAACAACAATAACAACAACAACATCTACAACAACGAGTGTGAGAAAGGAGACTGTAACTACAACAACCGAAGAATTGCAACAACAGCGGCGACAATGCAACCTACAACAACAACAACAACAACAACAACAACAGTAAATCAGGAAATATTAGCTACAATAACATCAAAACAAGAGCAACAACATCAACATCACGAACCCCTACAAAAATAACAATAGAAGAACAAGGAAACATTAAGTACAACTACAAACAACAGGATTATACCTACGACACTAAGATCAAAACAATCAACAACAAGAACAACAATATAGACAACAACACCACCACCACCAACAACAACAACAAGTAACCTACACCATTAATTAATGAAAAAAAAAGCAAAAATAAAATACCATCACCTCCAATACGAGCACCACTGGCACCAAGAGCATCAATAACAACAACACAGAGTTAAAAAAAAAGGGTAATGTGTGTCTCACCCTACACATCGTTGGCTATTCTTGTCTTATGTATTAACCTGCCGTGCACCGCTGGTTATTTATGCCACTTCACTTTAGCTTTCTCATACAAAGGTGATCCCCCATTTTCCTAGGTGTTAGAGGGATTGTATATAAATAAATAAATTTATGTAATTCTACAAGTGGAAATGATCTGTGAGTTATGGTTAGTCAAGACCTATAAAGCCTAGGCAGCAGAGCAATACTTATTAGGTTTATTTTGTCGACTTTATTATTACTTATTAAGATGAGGTTACATTGCGCTGTTACCTAGCTTTGATTTGGCCCCATGCACGAGGCTGATACTTTTTAGTTTTGGCCACGATTCTACAGGCTGGTTATCAAATTAATAGAGACTGTATCGAGAAGGAACGAAAAAATAATTAACATAATTAGAAATTAATAATATTAAAAAGACTAGGGTAAGTGGCAAAACAAGCGAGATTAGTAAACGAGTGGAACACGCACGCTCCCTAAATGAATAATTAGTGCAAAAACATGAAATATATTTTAGATAGGCTGAACTGATATAATTTTGGACTCAATCTCAAAATCCACCAACAAGCCTCCCGCAGTTTCCTAATATTTTGTTTTCCTATGTGTAGATGGAGTAAAAGGTACAGTAGTAAAATGAGATGTGGCAATGGAGGAAGGTGCACAGTAGTAGAGAAGTAACAGTAGAGGTAGCAGTTACAGGTGGACATTGGGCCTTGCCAAAATATCTTGGCAGGTGTGGTCGAGTATGACAGGTGAGTGTATCATTGCCCCTTACCTGCCCCTCCCTCCCCATTACCTGTCTCTCTTCTCCTCACTGTTTTCTCCCTCCCTTCAAATCACTGCCCACCCTCCACCTTACTCGCTCTCCTCACCTTACGTTACTCACTCTCCTCACCTTACGTTACTCGCTCTCCTCACCTTAAGTTACTCTCTCTCCTCACCTTACGTTACTCTCTCTCCTCACCTTACGTTACTCGCTCTCCTCACCTTAAGTTACTCTCTCTCCTCACCTTACGTTACTCTCTCTCCTCACCTTACGTTACTCACTCTCCTCACCTTACGTTACTCACTCTCCTCACCTTACGTTACTCACTCTCCTCACCTTACGTTACTCACTTTCCTCACCTTACGTTACTCACTCTCCTCACCTTACGTTACTCACTCTCCTCACCTTACGTTACTCACTCTCCTCACCTTACGTTACTCACTCTCCTCACCTTACGTTACTCACTCTCCTCACCTTACGTTACTCACTCTCCTCACCTTACGTTACTCACTCTCCTCACCTTACGTTACTCACTCTCCTCACCTTACGTTACTCACTCTCCTCACCTTACGTTACTCACTCTCCTCACCTTACGTTACTCACTCTCCTCACCTTACGTTACTCACTCTCCTCACCTTACGTTACTCACTCTCCTCACCTTACGTTACTGTCTTTCCTTCTCCTCACGGGTCACTATCACTCGTTATTGCTCCTCCCTTTATATTCCATTTTTCCCATTTTTTCTCATTACTCGTCTCACCCCTCACTACCACTACTTCCTCCTTCCCGTACAACTCACCTGTCCCTCACTCCATCTATTTCTTTAACTCCTTCGTCAATATTCAAACCTTCTCCTCTTTATCAATTATTCTTGTTCCATCCATTAATCTCTATAAGCCGATCTCCTCATTTCTATCGTTCTCTGCATTTCTCTTTCTATCTATTTCTACCTTCACATCTTTTCGTTTCTATCTCCCTATCACTCCCTGCTTCTCTTTCTCGTCATTTACTTATCAGTCATCCTCTCTCATGTCTATAAATAACGTCTTGAAAGGGGAATATGTTCTAGTAGAAATGGAGGACTTCAAATTCATCCAAACTATGCCAGGAAACAAACTAATTACAGGTGTGATGCGTTTTGTAGCAGTGTTTGAAGTAACCAGCAGCACTCCAACTAAACCTCAGCTTGACTCTAAATGCGGCTATTGTTAATGTTTATGACATTTGGACCATGTGATGCGTGTGTTGAGTAGGTGTGGTGGTGAGTGTGGTGGTGAGTGTGGTGGTGAGTGTGGTAGTAAGTGTGGTGGAGGTGTGGTGGTGAGTGTAACACGTGTGGGAGTAGGTGTGGTGGTGAGTGTGACACGTGTGGTGGTAGGTGTGGTGGTGAGTGGAGTGTGACGTGCGGTGGTAATAATAATGATAACAATAACAGGGTTTATTCTCATGCTATAATGTAATAAATATACAATCTGCAATGATCTCAATGACATTAATTTTGTTTACTGTTTTTCTAACGTGATGTCCATGCCAATCTCATTATGTCAGTCCTATGTATCTGGCCTTAAAATATCAGGTGAATCACGAACAAGTGCCTCGTGAAGAGCAAATAACTGACAGCTCCAATAGGTGTGTACTCTTGATGCATTATGTTGGTCATCATTCACACTACACATTTTATTAACCACATTTTAAACCAGGCAGACATATTCTCTCCAAGTTGCTTTATACCATAATATTAGCTAGAATAAAAATAGTTTTGATACAAAATATGAAAATTAATATGGCTATCATGCTCTAGCTAATCGAAATAAGAAAGCACCTATGAAAATTTCTATTGCCAAAACTAACTTGTATCACTTGTATTTTATACATTACATTTGCATATTATAGTAACAGTACACGAGTAACCATAAAAATTAATTATACATGAGTGTTTACCATAGAATACGACGACAGAATACTAGATATGAGTGAAAGTATCAGAAATGAATGTAGAGACAAAAGTGTAAACAATTTTACGAGTATAAATGGACTTGGGTAAAATGAAGTGGTGACGTGAGCAGAAATGGGGACGAGACTCAAATTGTATTGTACTGAACATTAGGGAAATATTTCGTGTTTGGTGATATCGTAGGTCAGTTCATTGGCTTGGCAGGCGGTGGTGTGACATTCGTTGACTTGTGATCATGCAGTCGTGGCTCTCGTGAGGTCTCTTGACTCCAGAACCGTAATACGAATTGTTAAGCTAATTTTGTAACACCAGAAATTAAGCGTATATATCAAATTTTGTTTTGAGTGAGAGAAGAAACCGCAAATAAAGATAAAGAAAGCATAATATCCCTCTGGTGGCTTCGTAAGTTTTCTCTGTCCAGTTCGTCTGCAGTTTAATGACGGTCATCCAGCAATGACATTCCTCTTTTTCCGATGAGTGAACCCAGAGGAAAGAGATGGGAGTAAGATTAGAAGTATTTATTTTGGAGTCAGATTGGGGAGGGCTTCTGTTCATGATTTACACTCTGGTTGGTTGGCCCTCATGAAGTCGCCCCAGCCACTATATTTCAATTATTCAGATGTCCCTCCTGTCTTTCTGTTTCTTTCGTGCTTACTGACCTACCTCTCTCTCACCTTTCACCTCCTCTCTCACCTACAGGCCTAAGACGGTGTACTTTCATCTTCACTCAATCTCACGAAACCTTTGAAGCACAATATCTCCATAACTTAAAATAACAATTATTGGCGAAGTGAAGGAGGACACTGAATGGGTGCAGTCTGGGGTCAAAGAATAGTATGATCAACAGAGAACTATGTAATTAAATAAAAAAAAAAAACTTCTGATCCTCCCCGTAAGCAGCTACATTCGCAGTCGACCCCATTCTTAAGCCACTAGATGTCGTGGCCTGGCGGACGTGCAATCGACTATATGATATAAAAAATAATAATGTAAGGTGAATACGGGGGTATGTGGCCAGGCCGGCACGTCACTCAGTCCTTCCCGGTGGCTCGCATACCTCCCGCGTGCCTAGATCCCATGGCACGGCGCCCCCTCTCTCAACCTCCGCATGGCACGGCGCCCCCTCTCTCAACCTCCCCATGGCACAATGCCCCCTCTCTCAACCTCCCCATGGCACGGCGCCCCCTCTCTCTACCTCCCCATGGCACGGCGACCCCTCATTTTACCTCCCCATGGCACGGCGACCCCTCTCTCTACCTCCCCATGGCACGGCGCCCCCTCTCTCAACCTCCCCATGGCACAATGCCCCCTCTCTCAACCTCCCCATGGCACGGCGACCCCTCTCTCAACCTCCCCATGGCACGGCGACCCCTCTCTCAACCTCCCCATGGCGCGGCGACCCCTCATTTTACCTCCCAATGGCGTGGCGATCCCTCTCTTTATCTCTCTGTGGCGCGGCGACCCCTTTCTTAACCTCTCCATGAACCGGTAACCCTCTCCATCTCCCCAAAGCCCCTACTCCCAGCCTTGCCTACTTACCAGCCACCACACACTTTTGCCCATGATGCAATGCCTTCCCAGACTCACTAACCCCGCTCACAGAGTATAGATATGAGAAAGAGAATATATATATGAGAAAGAGAGTATAGATATGAAAAAGAGAGAGATGGGGGGAGGGAGAAAGGGAAAGGAAGACAGACTGGAAGGAGGGGGAAAGAAGAGATAGAGCAAGAATGAGAGGGAAGGAGGGACGAGAAGAGAAATGGAGAGAGAGGAACTACACAAATAAAAAGGATAATAAATGTTTCCTTGGGTTCCTGGTTTCTCATGAACGTGAAAGTGTAGGTAGTGTAATGCTTTGTTGTTGGAGAAATGACTTTTACTTACCCTTCCAAGACGGAATGACAAGTACGCATAGATTTAGATGTGGGGATGAAATAAGACCACCCAAGGTCTAGACAACCTTGTAAAACGAAGAAGAAGATGATAGAGAAGTGGGAACGTGTGCAAGGAGAGACTGACTGAATGAATGAGCGAACGACAGACTGATTGAAAGACTGATGACTAAGAGACAACCAAGCAATCTGTCTACCACTAACAACTCTCCCTTCCTCATAGCAATGGACTTCTCTGATTGCAAAGCGTATAGTGGACGAATTTGGATGATAAGTATTCCTCCTAAGTTACTCCCTCAGCATAGTGGTGTATTGTGGCACGGAGTGGAGAAATCCGTAGCCTCTAATCTCCAACATAAGCATAACCCCCTTGATACAATCTCCTGAAGTGGGTGAAGTGGAGTATGGATTAATCGATTGCCCTTCATATCATCCACAAAAGATAAAAGCCTAAATAAAGTTATGTTTACCTATTTGTTTGGGTCATTAATATCAGCGGGTCATTAACCATTCCACGTGTGTCACGAATATTGGAGGGGATAGTACACGTCCGACACACTGGAGGGGATAGTACACGTCCGACACAACATTGGTGGGGATAGTACACGTCCGACACATTAAAGGACTACCGATTCCTCAAAAAAAAAAAAAAAAAAAAAATGCTGAGAAACACAACAAGCCAAGTGAAATAGGGAAGCCAGATTCTTGAATTAACTTGGAGGGATCAGGTGTCTCCAGATTAGAGTGAACATTTCTTATTAAAGGATTATAACACTCTGACTTCTACTAAGGAATTTATGCCATTACAGAGCTATATACATATGTTAGTATCAATAGTTACTGTTCATTTCTTTTAGCGTTTTATCTATTTGCGTCTATTATTATTATTTTTTCTTGAGATATATTATGAATTTTACCCCCAGGCTCTTAAAGGTAAGACTCCAAATTTTGTATCTAATTATAACACAGAATGAAATCAACGCCCCATGTGTGTCAATGGGTTATTATAAAGAGCCACACCGCAGGGCATAACCAGATATTTCATGACGCAGTTTGTCTGGTGCGTTGCGTCCGAATAAAGACAGATAAGCAATTACCACCCCTTGTTTTATTGTCCTTTCGATGCTGATGTTGTTGTTGTTGTTGTTTTGTTTTTACTTAGCGAAAAGGCACTTCTTCATCCCAGGGAACAGAGGTTCAAAAAATGCTTCGAGCTGATTTGTGGTGTTTACTGTCCTTGTTTACACTTGATTTTATTGGAAAAGCTGAACAGCGAGGTATAATACAAAAGAAAAGGCAAGATGGTCCAAAATCTAAGGTGTAATTAAGGTCCAGGTGGAATAATGCCCAGTGTACACTCGTGATACATAATTTCTGACCAGAGTGTGAGGATCAGAAAGCTTCGATTCGCCTGGTATTGCTCATTTCCCCACCCAGTACACATATAGAGGCTGAGTTCGAATGGTAAGGTATGTGTGGTGGCTGTCGTTCGCCTTGGTCAGGGATTACGTATCACGAGTGTACACCAAAGCCACACTACTGAATTTACACCAATTTGTTTTTCTTCAAGACTTTCCCAATCTATTTAAAGCACGCATTATTCCCTGTACCCAACATAATATTAGTGGAATCTCAGCTCAGATGCGCATGGGAATCTCGTGGCGCAATTTAATGAAGAGGGTCATGTGTAGGTAAGTTGGAAGGCTATTGATTCCTCCAAGGTGCCTGAATGCTGCAAACAGACTCTCGGGTGCATGATGAGGTATACTGGTCCGTTTCCTGACAGAGCTTGAAAGGAATCATCAGTTGTCTTCCATTTCTCTCATTTTAAATGATGTTCTTCATTAATCAGAAGGGGAGTTTCATCATCACGTGACCACTTTTATCCTTGGCGCCGGGAAAGTCATCCTTGGCAGATCGTGTGCTCGTCATTAATTAAGGGACCTTGTGCTGTAGTCAGGAAATTGAAAGTAAACGAGTCCTTCAAATATTGCCACGAAACGTTACCTATATAGAAGGAAGTTGTTTCGTGGCATGGTCAGAAGGAATCAAAAGCCTCCAATTTTTATACACGATCACAGGGGCCTTATTAGTTACCCATTAGTCATTCAATCAGTCTGTCATTCGTCTATTATTCAGTCAGCCCAGTTCTCGCGTAATTGTCCTTCAGTCAGATAATTAGTCTTTTATTCCTTTAGTCAATTATCCAGTCAGTCAGACATCCAATATGAGCGTCTATCCATCCACTCTTTAAATAATGCCTTGCCTGTAATTTGGTTCCTTGTACTTGCATTGTTTTTTCCTTCCTTCACTGTGTTATGCAGCCAGGACCTTCTTCCCTGTGTGTGTGTGTGTGTGTGTGTGTGTCAGTCTCCTCTTGCCTCCTTCACTGTAGCTAGCCATTCATTCTTCCTTCGGTCTGTTTGTCTGTCTGTCTGTCTGTCTGTCTGTCACTCCATCAGTCAGTCCTGCAGCGAGGATGAAGCCACCAACCAAAGTGACGTCACATTTGCCATAAAAACAGGGGGTGGTGGTGGCGAGGCTTCAGAAGGGACGCACTAGCCGACGGAGTTGTCAGAGCCGCTGTCATCATGGTAAGACTGACTGAGTTCTGGTGTGGTGATGGGATTGATGGGCCGTAATGGTGAGGCAGTGAGATTATATTGATGGTGATGGTCGTGATGGTGAGGGAGTGAGATTATATTGATGGTGGTGGTCGTGATGGTGAGGGAGTGAGGTTATGTTGATGGTGAAGGAGTGAGGATGATTTTGTTGGTGGTGTGCATGGTGGTTGTGGTGGTGAATATGTTATGTTGGTGGTGGAGACGATAATATGATGCTGGTGATAGTGGTGTTGAGGTAATATGTATTGATGAAGGTGGTGGTGGTGGTGTGGTTGATGGTGTGGTTGGTGTTGGTGGTGTGACTGGTGGTGATGTAGTAGGTGGTGTTGGAGAGGCCATTTTAAGCTGGTGGTAGCGATTGATATGTTGGTGGTGAAGATAATGAGCAATTGTAGATGGTGGTGAGCTCATATCCTGGTTGTGGTGATGTGGTGGTGATGATAATATTATAATAGTGGTGACAATAGTGGTAGTGCTGTGGTAAAATTATTGGTGGTGGTGACAGGATGATGATGTGATGAAATTGTAGTTTATTGTGTTAGTGGTGGTGGTGGTGGTGGTGGTGGTGGTGGTGGTGGTGGTTGTGGTACTGGTTGTGGTAGTGGTGATTGTGGTTGTGGTTGTAGTAATGACTGTGGTGAGGATAGTGGTTTTGGTGGTGATTGTAGTTGAGCTGGTGGTGGTTTTGATGATACCATTAATATTATGGTGGTGGTTGTGAATTATTTAATATCGTGGTTATAATGGTTATGTAGTGTGAAGGCAGTATGATGAATGATGTTGTTGATGTGCTGTATTGGTGGTGATGTAGAGGTGGTGATGATATGATGTGGTGAATGAGTTGGTGATGGTGTGGTGATGATGTAGCCTACCTGTCGTTTTAGTGGTGATGACTTTAATGCAGTGATGGTGATGTTGACAAGATTCACTGGTGGTGGTGGTGGTGGTGGTGATGATGAGGACATGATGTGGCAGTAATGTTGGTGGAGATAGTGGTGATGAAATGTGCTGGTGATGGTAGTGGTAATGATGTGTTGGTGGTGGTGGTGGGGGTCCTTGGTGGTGGTGGTGATAGTGTTGGTATTGATAATATAATTTTGTTGTTGTTGTTGTTCTTGTTGTTGTTGATGGTGATGGTGGTGATGAAAAATTATTCCACGTTGTTTATTGATCACAGAGAAACTATATAAAAAAAAATCGACTCTGATGCCGATAATTAATCAATCTTTGAGAGGATCATTTCGCGTGATAATTTTGGAGGGATACTGAAATAATTTAAACTACTTCAGAACAAGATCATCGCTTTGTTTTTGTAGCAGAGTCTAGAGGTGTGGATCTCGCCTGGTGGTCCATATCGTCCTTTTCAGTCCAAAGCACGTTCACGAAATTTGATGATACATCGGTATTCGCTACATATGTTGTAAAATTAATTGAATATACTGCACAAAATAGTGAGGGCTGGCTTTATCCAAAAATGATGAACTTGGCATCCTCTACCACACCCTGGCCTGTTTGTCTCCCTTACTATTTCTCAATCCTTCTGGGTAGCTGGCGAGATCACCCAATTGAGTGGCACAACAAGGTAGGCTACTGTTGATGGGTTGATTGGCTCGGGGGTACAGTACATGCCCGTGAGTCAGTAGTTCCCTCTTTTGTTGCCTTACAAGAAACAGATCTCACTAAAGCCCTGGCTCCCTTTTGGGGTCCGAGCATCTGCGCGGCTTCGGTCAACCAGACTCTGAACTGCTCGGCCAGACTGTCTGGGGAACAACAACAGCAACAGCAACAGCAACAACAAAACAACAAAACAACAGCAACAACAGCAACAACAAAACAACAACAACAACAACAATAACAACTGCACAAAATATGTTATCAATTCATTGGAGTACTCATGCAAGAAATATAAATTGGGCAATGTTAATGTTTAGTAGCGATGCTAGTAGTTTTAAGTTACTAAAGTAACACAAGATTCAAGCAACTACAACAAGTTAGATTAAATTTTGTTTGTAAAAAATAAATCACTACCGTAAGTAGAATGTGAACACTTTATGATCTGAATTAATTTCTCAAGAAACAATTGTAACAACCATAATATTGAAACCATTATGTTTGTTATGTATTCTTCTTCACCACTACATAAAGTCGAGACGATCCACCATTTGTCTTTATATTAGTCTGGTAGAACTATTAGTCCAAAGGATTTTGTAGTCTTCAAATTTTACCTTTAAGATGACAGAAGTTACAGAATGGAGACGTAAGGGTGCACATAGTCAGGCCCTTGAAGTAGGTCATTAATTAAGTTTGAAGCTCATGGACATAAATATCTAGGAACAAGTGTGATCTCATACGGCAAACAAATTGTCTCAAATATGTAGCAGACCAGAGTGTTATATTCCCCAACGTTCCTTTCTCTTCTCTAGAGATATACTTACATGGGTGTGTTTCAAGCCACACATTTAAAATCATATGTTCCCCCTTATTAAGCTGTGACCTTGACCCAATTTTGGCCGAAACTTGATAAAGCAATATTAGAGTTATTTCCAACGCATGGAATAATTTGCTGTCCTAGAATTCACCAGCAGGCTGACAAAGACAGACAAATAGGGATACAAACAAGAAAAGAACCCGGAAACAAGGCAGCTTACCACTCTCCTCCCTATAATTGATCTTAGGAACAATATATCACGTGTTAGGTTGTCACTGAAAGTCACACAGGCAAGTTGAAGCAGCTTTGGGAAGAAAAGATAAATGATGAAGACGGGAGCAAACTGAACATTAACTGTCTCAACAAGGTAATGAGATATAAAGATGAATCAGCAGACGTATAGACTTAGACACTTTGGAAATAGTATACAAGGGAAGGAATGTAAAGGAGTCGAGGCAACAAAGTCAGTGACTGTAAAACAATACACATGTTCTTTCAGAAAATGTATGTACCGGTATGTGGAATCCATGTATATATTCCAGCCAGACAGCTGCTTATATTTATATCACTCTCATTCAGGATTCGTTTCAAAGAACAACAGTTACTATTACACACGCCTTGTACACTACGCTTTCACACATAACTACACCCTAAATTACCAATTTGTTACACGTGCACACTTACTGTACCTCTCCCTTCAACACTAATAGCTGAACCCAAACCTTCCCCTCTAAACGCACAGTTGGCAAATTTATATTCCGAAAACTCTTGATGGAACGTTAACATTACCAACATCCACAAATATAGGTAAGGACCATAAACATGTAATACAAAAGAAAATATACAGTACATTTCTAAGTGTATTATATACTTATGATCCCTACAAACAACTATGGAAAATAACATACTTAACGTTCCATCAAATGTTGTCGCAATACATATTTTGTCAACTGTACACCTGCACTGTTACACCTGAACCTAAATATTATCACTAAGTTGCACCTACACTTTATCCTCACCCTTCTACTGTACACCTACCCCGGCAACATAACTCCTACAAACTCACTTGTACACCTGCACTGGTACAACCCCTCCCGTCTACACCAGCACTACTACAACCCCTCCCTTCTACACCAGCACTACTACAACCCCTCCCTTCTAAACCTATACTACTACAACCCCTCCCTTCTACACCAGCACTACTACAACCCCTCCCTTCTACACCAGCACTACTACAACCCCTCCCTTCTACACTTATACTACTACAACCTCTCCCTTCTACACCTACACCTGCACTACTACACCTTTACTGCTACAGTCTCTCTCTTCTACATCTGCACTGACAGTTCACCTGAAGTCTGGTCTATAATAGTGTAGGTTGAGTGATGATGACCCATGGTAAGGCAGACGTTATGTGAGTGAGGAGACTGGTTGGCTGGTTGGCTAGTCATGCAGACACCAGACATACTGTACAGTCGTGGTCAATAGTAATCTCAACATATTGGTATCTGAAAATAATTACTGTCTAATGTTTTTATATTCACATATGATATTATTGTTTTAAGTAGAGCGTGGCAGCTTGTAGTATATTAAAAGATGGTACTTAACCTATTTCTTGGAAAGTCTATCAGCTAAGGAACAGATAAAAGTTGTCAAACTCTCATGTGAGTTTGACAACTCATATTTTTTACCACAACTGTACATACACACCAGCTCGGTTATAACACTCACATGTGTGTGTGTGTGTGTGTGTGTGTGTATGACAGTACCTGAGAGGGGCAGGAGTGATGGTGACATATCACTGCTATCTGGGATGGAGACCACCATTACATCATGTACCGTTCTGTTTGTGGGTCACCACGAAGGAAACAGAAAAAAAATGTGAATAATAAGAAGAGAAAGAGAAATATGCTATGAATAACTAGAATGGCACTCAATCGAGTGTTTAGTTTTGTTAATGTCAAGTAAAATCGACAATTATCATCAACACATACGAATAAAGTGTAATATTATCCAATTCTGATAAATACCCTTTTGGTTTCATAATGCTTGATCATTCTATGAATTTTTAACAAAATTCTATTTTCCTAATCATCGCTCGTCAATCATTAACAGAGGCATGACATGATCACTCATTCTTCATCACCATTTTCTTGTAACGTCCTCTTACCATACCCCCTCTTTTTCTTTCTCTCCTTCCTCTTCGTTACCGTGTTGTGTGTCATGTTAACTAGAGCTCCCTGACATATACAACAGTCTTAACAACCATCATGCCTGGTGGTGTTTATATTGGTCTCAGTAATGTGGTGTATTCATAGCCTGGGTTGTGACGGAATGGTAAGGGCCAGTACATTAGGGAAGTGAGAGTAGTAGCAATGTTATGAGAAACAATGGAGGTAAAAGGAAGTTGGTTGATGAAAAAAAGTACAGTATATAGAGAAGTCGAGGGTAGAAAAAATGAATATGAAAATGGGGAGGTGAAGCAAGGGAGATGGGGTGGTGGATGGATATAAGAACAGTAGAGTGTTGGAGGATAGAACCAACTTATTAGTAAACGAAGAAGTGCAGGGAATTGGGTAATGAAAGGGATAGTAGGAATGTAAAAGACATAAGGAGGAGAATGGAAATTAGGTAGAGTAGTAAGGACAACCCTGTAGAACGAGGGAGAAAGTGATGGAAATGAGAGACAGCTAGGAGTAAGGAAACAAAATAAAATGAGAGTTAGTTGAAAACTTGAAATGTAGTTGATCTAGTCCAAAGGGGTGCCTACACCTTTAAGGTATTACCCACATCCAACCCCAGGCAATCAATACATCCCTAATAGTAATACACCCCATGCAGTAATATGGAGATATGAAGTAAGCTGGTGATATTAAACAGCATTATTTTTTTCAGAATAAAATTTGAATAGAAATTAAAGTAAAAACTGGCTCACTCAAACAGACTCAGCATTAAATTTTGTTATTATTAATCTGGACTAATGTATTTTTCATTCCTTCCTCACAGGCGGACTCCATGAATGATGAGACGAAGCTCAGTGAGTATACAGAATACGTTTGTACTTTATATTTTCAGTGTGACAACTTTGATTCACCATTGCAAGTCTTGGACACAAGTTAAAGTCGCCAGCCACCGGTGTTTACAGACCAAATGAACCTACTTAAGGGGATAGTATACTTATGGTACATTGGAGCGTATTGATTTGTCCAAAGTTTACCAGGAAGCAGGACCAGATTATGGTGATCTATTGCTCAGAATAATATAGAATATTCTTAGGAAACATTACACAGACCAAGTTTTATATAAGTAGACATCATCATCATCATCATCATCAGATTCATTTTCTTGGTCACACACTCGCTTTTTCCTTTGCTTACTTGGTTAATTACTGCTGTCACGACCTTTATCATCATTATTCTCAGAGCTCAAGGACGGGAAGGGAGTGTCAGCCAGATGTGTCTTGACCAAATGTTTCTGGCACTGGTTACCTCACTGAGGCTCACTCACTTACTCACTCACTCGCTTCTTCTCCTCCTCCTGCCATCATGATAAATTATCTTCATTGCATGTTCACCTACTCCAAGCACCTTTAACCTGTATCGTTATTCCTCACTATTACTCCTACTCTTCCACTCCTCCTTGTACCACCCCCATTACCACAAATAGCTACTATTGTAGTGGTAGCAGTAGAAGTACCACCACCACTACCACAAATAGCTACTATAGTAGTGGTAGCAGTAGATGTATTAGTCGTATAGTAATTCCAACCTTCTCTTGCTCTGTGAATTATTCCAATTATTCCAAAACTTGCTCTGATCATCTGACTAGAGTAAAAAAAATCATACACAAGTTTCCATAGAGATTATATCTAGCATAATATGACGCTATCAACAGATTAGAAGATTTCTTGCTTACATACGTATCAATATCTAACATTACCACTCTTTTCTCCACCAGTGCTGCGTAAGGCCTTTGCAATGTTTGACGAGAACAAGACTGGCTTTATTCAAACGGATAAGCTGATGGGCATCTTGGGTGACTTGGGACAGAGTGTTGACCCTGATGAACTCCGCAACGCTATCAAGGAAACCGACCTTGACGGTCAGTTAACATATTATTTTTAATATAACAACAAATTAATACATGACGTCCCTAATTTCCTTGTGCACTTTTTAATGATAAATTATTTCAAGCACACAAGGAATTTAGGGACGGCCTGGTCTTCTAAGTAAACATAAATTTATATTAAAGTTAATTTGATAACATTAAAATAATTATACCAATTTTAAAGCAAGATTATTACATAAAAGGAAATATTAACTTATTTTAATTTATATTTTATGCTGCAGGAGTGGCGGAGAGTGAAGGCAAGATTAATTTCGATCAGTTTGTGAGTGTTGTGGGGTGCTTTATGCAGGATGAGGACGACGAGGCTATGGCTGAGGAGCTCCGTGAAGCCTTCAGGATGTACGATAAGGAAGGTGAGCCAAACTAAACAATTTGGGACAACCGTACAGAGAGTTAAGGGAGGCAGCTGTGATAGACGTTGTAGAGGTAAAAAAATTGCTTGAAATCGTAAGGATAGTTTTTCTCGAGCGTGGCAACATGAAACATCTTTACCTATATTAAAACATATTCTCTTGCATATGTTTTGCATGACCAGTTGTACAGTCAGGCAGAGAGAAAGGGCAAGATCAGGTGAACTGGTACAGAAACCCTGACCGTAATGGAGGGTGCAGACGAAACCTCGAAATAGTAATTACATTATCACAATAACTGGTGGCAGCAATAACTCAAATACTACGGCGGTCGAAACCATAAGATCAATAGTTTCTCTGAAAGGAAGCCACCAACGTTAATACTAAGATAACCTTTCCCCTCGTGAAATTATTGAGAAGTGACCGTACGTATTGGCACGGAGAAATAATCATATAAAGTTACCTAGACGATAAACACGACATGCTTCATGGAGAGGAGTGACAAAGCTGACTATCAGGGTTGGAAAGTTTAATGTTAACGATTCTAACTCCCTCTTGTAGTTAAACATTGTCTCAGTAACACATGTGTCTTTGGTACGTCTGCAGGGAACGGCTATATCACGACGCAGACGCTCAAGGAGATCTTGAAGGAGCTGGACAACAAGCTGTCAGACGACGACTTAGACAATATCGTTGAAGAAATTGATGAGGACGGATCAGGCACTGTAGACTTTGATGGTGAGTCACTTATAGTTATTTGTATAATAATAACAGCTGGAAATATTTGCTTCTTATCCCCAACCAAGAACAATAATTAACCACTGCTAAGAACTACATACACATATAAAGCCATTATGCTACTTAAGAGTGCTTAGCTATTAGAGTAAAACAAGTAGGGTTCTTCATGTTACTCATTAACATTACATAGCTTATTTTTCACAGGAAAAATATCTTATAGTAGGCCTAATAAAATAATCTTATTTCAGAAACAAAGATAATCTAACTAAGTATACATAGAGAAATGTTTCTGGCAATTGTACCCTGTCGATCAACATGAAATAAAGTGAGTAGAAATTATACTAATAATCACTGAATACCGTATCTTTTCAGAGTTCATGGAGATGATGACTGGCTAGTGGTTGTGTGGAGGCGATGAAGAGTTAGGAAAGAACAACTAAACGTATTTTCACTTATGTTAAATTTATGCTATTACAGTTTACAAAGATGAATTGCCTCAATTTTTTACCACAGTGTACAGAGCAATTATATAATATTAATTCTAATGAGAACCTGATCTGATCATATTTGATCCAGAATAACGTAACTTGATCAATATTTATTGAGTTTGTACTTGTGCGAAATGAATAATTGTCAAATCTGTTGTTGGTTATTAGATAATGTATATCTCCTCCATCTTTGAGACAACCAAATAGCGATGCTTCTACCTGGAGTGAACATGAGATGGCAACGAGGATTTGTAGTAATGATTGTGGAATTATTGTTTTGTAAGCTCCCTGCTGTATTGTAAGTTTTCACAGTAACATGTGTCATCTAACAAATATATATGATACGCTACCGGGAATGTATGTAGTATTAAGATATGTCTTTATAAATTAATTGTTTACAATGTCTCATATACTTCACAAAAAAATGTGAATGAATCCCTGGTTTGGTTAAAATGATAATGTTTTATTGTATGTATTAATGTTTGTCTTGTGACTGTACGAAAAGAGAGTGAAACTTGTTACTGTAGGATATACCGAAGTAGAAACTATAAATATTTCTTAAAGGGATTTAAGATTTTGTCGGCGAATAGGAGGCTATTATAATAAAGCCCAAACATTGCCACTAGCCTTGTTTCTTTGCTTTGTGGTTAAAAATTGGAGAAATGAGTAGCCCCCATGCACTTCGCTGCATTACTGACCCCAAAACAGAGGTGAGTTATCTTCGACTTGAGATAATAAATATATGCATGTAATTATAACTAGACAGGGAGTTTGTGATGTACCAATGCACATTTTGTTGTTGCTTGTATGTTCAAATTGATGTTATAAATGTTTCTTTTTCTAGTACGTTGTGTCGGATCTCATACTGTCAGAGATCATTACGTGAATATTTTACAGATATGAGTTAATGTAATGAGTTTCAATATTCCCATAACTTACTCTAACATGAGATATGGATGGCTGTGAACCACTGCACCTACACATATAACAAGAGGCCGTTTTGGACTCTGGCAACACCATCAACTTTGAACACACAGACACTCGGATTTGTTATTGAGAGGAGGAGCGTTTATTCCCTTTCATAATTCGTAACAATATATGACTAGATTATTATATCACACACCATTTGACAAATTTCTACAGGGAAATTCATGATCTTTCAGTTACTCGTGCAGGTACTTTGTTCTTCAACTTTACTGTCCTTAGCATCGTCCAGCCTCATTCTCTGGTGCTCAAGAAATTAGACAGTCTAAAGATTGACGTAATAAGTGTAAGTGATTATATTAGGACTGGTGGTGAACCGTATTGAGAAATGTTTGATGACCGTGTCTATTGGTGTACAATAAAGAATTCAAGATAACATGATTTATACGGACAAATATGCACAAATATGTCCAATAACTCAAGATGACATATTATGAAGAAAGATGGAGTTGGATTCCTGATCAATACGCAAATACCTGGTAAAGTATAACAAGTGTTCAGCATTCTTCAATAACAATATTCACATTCACTGATAAAGTAAGTTGAGGTCCAGTAGTCAGCGGATGATAATTTATAGTTGCTTTTTTTTTTCAATCAAAGAGAAATATGGGGAAAGATGGCGAAAAGGACACATATTATAGTATTTAACGAGAATACGGAGGAGGGTAAATTGGAGACCAGAATAACAACAGATGTCAGCTTAGATATAAAAACAAGAATCAAGCTAGAATAATGATAGAAGTAGCTTGCACCAACAGGAAGGGGAACACTTATAAAATAATAATACAGGGAAAATCTCTTAAGCACCAAAGTTATATGTGTTACTATAAGGGTGTGTGGGAGTAGGGAGACTAGTTTGTGGGGTTTTGGGGGGGTGCGGGAGTAGGGAGACTGGCTTGTGGGGGTTAGGGGGGGTGCGGGAATAGGGGACAGGCTTCCAACCCCCCTCCCCCCACCCCAAGCCTGTTCCCCTACTCCCGCACCCCCCGCACTCCCCAACCCCAAACCTGTCCCCCAATTATATATATATATATATATATATATATATATATATATATATATATATATATATATATATATACACAAATATACACACACAAATATACACACACAAATACACACACACACAATTACTCTTTCTCTCACACATATTCTCTCGCTCTAATTTTCACACACGCACAGAATTAGTAACATTATTTTATACTGAATTGTTTATAATATACGAATAAAGGAATAGCGGCTAAACAAACAGACAGAGTGTTTTATATAGTAGATAGATGGAATAGTATATAATAGGGTATAAAAATAAATAATGTATGCATGATAACACGTCAGTTTAAACAGTCACGACAACGGTATTTAAAGTCCCATTGGAGGGCTACAGCTGTCTCCAGACTCTACCAGCAAACAGACTACTGCTATATGGTGAGAAGAATATTTTGTTGTGTAGCCTTGTTTGGAGGCCTCAGCAGCCCTCCAAGTTGACCACAAGAAACAATACGACCTCCATGAGGACAATATGACTAATCTGCAGTATTAAAGGAACGTTCAGCCTCAACAGTGTTATTTAATTTTGTGTTACATAACAGTGTTACTAAAACATGCAATGATAAGTTCCGAAATAGTTACTTATAGGGTTTCCGTAACTAAAGCACAACCATCAATAAGTAAGCAATAATATGCAACATAATCCATAACCTAGCAACGTATTTCCCCTCAGTTTTATTTCTAAATAAATTGTTCATGGCCCTTGTTTTACAATTACCTATTAAACAATAAAAGATAAAAAGGTACAATGGGAGGCATAGGCCTATGCACCACTCTGTATCTCTGTGTTCATCTCTGTCACTTTTGCTTTAACCCTCTGGTGAGGAATGGTAATCCACTCTCCTACTATAGTTAGTTCAGGCCAATTCATCATACATGTTATCACATATACACATATTTACAACATAATCACAACAACTGTTCTGTAACCTCACAAAGGAATGAGGACTTGGTTTGTGTTTATATCTGATTAACAGTATTACTGTAGCTTGATGTGGTAACTCTATTTAAGTTTTCGCTTTAGTCCGGATATACATTAGGAGATTCATTAAACAAATTGCCTCTGAACCCAAGACCATAACTACAAATAGGCAAGGCAGTGGGAAGGAAGTTATCCAAGAAAATATAACCGTTTTCTTTTAAAACCCTTAAACAGAAATTGAACCCTTATTTACTAGTTAGGGGGAGACTTGTATATAATAGAGAAGTTTATCAACGTTTAGGGCCCTGTGATCGTGTATGAAACGTGGTGGCTTCAGATCCCTTCAAACATAGCCACAAAACACCATCAATATGGAAGGAACTTGTTTCGTGGCATGGACAGGAGGACTCTGAACTACATCACAGGGTCCACATCACCCACTTTTCTTGCAATGGTATAGTCAGCCTCGTATCCCCTGAGATACATGGGAGAAGTGAGGGTTGGGGACCCCACTCTCTAACAATGACCACACCAATGGTTCAAATAGCCTCTGAGCTGAATCCCTTGCCTGTCTGTGGTTCTGTACTGGCACTACATCCTTCCCACCCCTTCAGAAATGAAAAATTGGATATTGATGATGATGATGAAGGAGGTTATCAATTGTTGATGAATTACAGGGCTACAGAGTCTATGATAGAAAACAGATCCCCAACTCGTAGACCGTGGTACTAATAAGTTTTCTGGTATATTTTGGAGGAATCATAAACCATTTTGAAGCATCAGAGGAATGCAAAACGTACAATACACACTACAAACTAGGATATGAAGCACATGCTAACTATTGTGAGCAGGTATTAACGCTGATTTCATTTGTTGTAGTATATATATATATATATATATATATATATATATATATATATATATATATATATATATATATATATATATATATATATATATATATATATATATATATATATATGTGTGTGTGTGTGTGTGTGTGTGTGTGTGTGTGTGTGTGTGTATAATACGAATCCAGGATGCTTATATGGCTTCCGTAACGGCTTCTCTCCGGTGCACTTATCTCTATAAGTTTCTTAGTTACAATAACTGTAGGGTGTAGCTGTGTGGAGGTTATTAACACTGACATAACACGTGTAGTATAATCTGTTGCAGGTGCTGTGCGTCGCAGGTAAACTTTGTCGAGAAGTGCCTGGTCTAAAGGTCATAAGTGTGTGTGTACTGCAGTTCAGAGAGTGTGTTGAAAGCAGTGTTGCATGAAGAACGTGTGTGTGTGTGTGTGTGTGTGTGTGTGTGATGCAGGTAGAGCGTGTGTTTAAAAGTGAAATGTGTAGGCTGTCACTTGGGTGTTTCGGTAAACAGTGAGTGTGTCGCATGTAGTAATGGTAAAGTTAAAATGGGAGCATTTGGATGATGTATTGCGTGTGTGTGTGTGTGTGTGTGTGTGTCTGTGTGTGTGTGTGTTGAGCAAGAGCGCTTGACTGTGTGAGTGCCGCATAAATCAGTATGCAATGTTATATGAATTCATGAATATGTTAACGCAAGCGGAATCGATACACCCTGTATGTATGTATGTGTTCGCATGTATGTGTGTTTCTGTATGTAAGCATAATGTGGATGGGTTCCATTCTTTATATGTTTTTTTTTTTCATATAACCCAGCTGAGCGAGTCAACATTACAATAACATGCATTACAATTTGAATCCTTTGTGTGACAGTCTCGTATATTTTGTTAATGTAATTGGAATTACCCCAAAACAATCAAATTATATCAGTGTAACTCGTACAGTACAGTAATAAACAAAAAAGTGTCTCCAGTATCCCTTTTCCATTATTTTATTCCTTTTCCACATTTTAACTTGGAGAACCTCAAGTGACTAGACTCAACAGACGAGAAAACTATGACAGACACAAGTTCAGGGGGTCAAGATTACCTGCCAATCGTATATACTTGATTTTCATGCTTACGAATATTGTTAGTGAAGAGGTCAGAGAATATGGTATGGAATAGGGCAGAAAAAAACGGCCACAGAGAACGAGAAAACATTGTTGAGGAGGTCACAAGTTTTTTAATCCAAACTTTAGTATAGTATTATGGCCTAAACAAATGGTTCAACTTTACAATAAATACAAAACTTCTCGTATCACAGAAATCCAAGAGAGGGGGAACAGGGGGAGGGGAAAACATCTCAGAGAAAGGGATGGGAAGGTGAGGTATGGTAGGTTGGGGCAGCACACCACTTGAGCGGGGATATGGGGCAGACACTGTATAAGACTAACAGACGTGTGAGAACGGAAGGGGACGATCAACACAATTTTCTCGACTGGACGCAGGTTTTCCCAGCAGCGGATGCGAAAACTTTGGGGGCCTCTATTGAATATACTTGAAAGTCAAGGCTAAAACTCCAATGTCACAACATATTACGTTCGCCTCGAGGAAAGGTGATGTAACCTTTCAATCTCTTAAGAGTCTTATGTCCATTCACTGGTAACATCTGTGACATATGGACACTGGAAAATCTTAACCACTTATAAGCTCTGATGTTCATATGCACACTGGCAAATAAAAGTCTTAAAGAGCTAATTAGACGAACACCATCCACAAGTAGGAGATACAAGTGGTGGGTTTAAGGCCACCAGAGGGTTAACTTGGTACATGGGCCGGTAATGAATATAATCTTTTTTTTCATATTCAAGCATGCAAATAATTATCGACAAATACACAGGAAAACATCCATGCACAGTCTTTTTTTTTTTTTTTTCGTGATCCTGCTATTAATTATCCAAATTAAATACAGTTAAACCAAACCAAATTTCCAGCTATGAAAGCACTACGCTACAGTAGTACACACACACACACACACACACACACACACACACACACACACACACCATAAAAGCGCACCACTAAACTACCTACACACTACCATACTATACTTAATAGGAGAGACAGGAAGTGAGTAGGCGGGAAACTTTCTAAAGGTTAGAAATAAATCACTTTAAAAAACAGCTAACCCCTGCCCACACACTTCAGCCTGTGTGTGTGCGTGTGTGTGTCGACAGCGTGTGAGAGAGGGGAGGCCTTATATCGAAATATAGATTGCGCGCCTGAAATTTAAATAATTTGATGTTTCTATATATAAAATGCGTGTGTGGGTGTGCGTGGGTGGGTGTGTTCCGTTCCGTTATGACCAGGCTGACAAAATTCACCTGAGTATATTGCCCATATTATTTCAATTTCCATTAACCGATTTGCTTTAAATTTCCAGCTGTCCTTCCAAAATGGGTATTAGTCAAGCGTTGGACCATAATCTGGTTTCAACTGAAGGTTTTCAGATAGCAATGTTTTATAGAGTTTTTTACCGCATTTATTGTTCAAGACCGACTATTTTGGGGTTGAAGTAGTGAGGAAGGAGGAGCAGGGAAAGGGAGTGATGGGTTCAGAGGAAGAATGTAGGGTATTGACACGGAGTTCAGGCCACACGTCACACGATAAGCAAAGCATATGGCAGAGGGGTATATATTCTTAGTGCCTACCGCCCCTAAGTGCCCCTAAGTGCATGGTGCCTGGCGTGTCGTTATGTTCAGGGCACTCTGGTTATTCTTCAGCTGAGGGTATAAGTGTCCGGGGTTGTCGAAAAATTATTCATGATGTAATTGATTCCTCCAAACTATAGGAACACTTGAAGAGAGAAAAGGGATTAGCACGGATCCGAACCGACTCCAAACCCCATAATTTGTTTTCCAACATCATAGCAGCCGATACGGGAGAAAGGTGATATGTGTATTTCCTTCCTTGATAACTATTATTTACGTCAGGCTCTTAATTTTTCTTGACTTTTCCACCTTTTCCCTCTTTCTCCTCTCTCTGCTTATACACTCTGCCAACACATCCATGTTTACTCTGCTTCCCTGGCAAGGTGCGTGTGCCTGTCAGTGTGTCTCATCTCATCTAGCACATGACAGTGTTTGTTATTCTCAAACCATAAACACTCTTTCAGTCTGAGGCAAGCACTTTCTGGGCTGGGTGGATTGCTCTAAATGATCGTCTGTTTTGGTCGTATTGAAGAACTACTGATTCCTGCAGACTATGCCAGGAAACATCCCACCACAGAGTATACGAATAAGGAATATATTTTGTTCAAGTGGTAAGAGGGCTACGTAAACTCCAAAACACCCACACAAATAATCAGATCTCCTTAAGACTTTTTTTCAAGTACCGGTATATGATTCCTATAGCGTTCCCAGTACGACGATTTCCTTAAAAGATTAAACCCAGTGAGACGAATTCAGAACTTATTGATTCCCTGTACTGACGATTTCCAACGCAGACGACGAATCCCCAAATAAAGAAAACCACTTATCGTCCCTTCACCACCATCCATCAATCAGTCAGTCTGTCAGTCAGTCAGTCATCCATCCATCCATCTATCTGGCGTCACTGTCTTCTCCTTCCCTCAACACCGTCTACAACTCATTCATAAAAACCAGCATAGTGGCATTCAACTCTGTACACGATTTATTGCCAAAATATTGTCTTGGATTTTGTTGTACATTCAGGGTGTCAGTAATGGCATCCGGCGTCACATAGGTAACACATAGGTAACACTCCCTCATGTGGACAAATATTTACAAAAAACAAGAACATGAAGGAAAACCCTTCAAAAGCTCCGGCTCTTAATGATTCAAGTGAAATAATAAAATATCCATATGGAAAGGTCTCAAAAATATTAATTATGCTTTATCTGGATTTTCGTATTCATATGGTTATATTGAAATTTTGAAAATGAACCCTTTTTATTGAGGGTGAACCCCTCGGTTGAACCCCCTCTCGGTTGAACCCCCTCTCGGTTGAACCTCTTAAATATTGGTTGAACCCCTTTTAAGAAGCGGTCACCCCAAGAAGAAATAAAATGATAATAATAATAATAAATGACTCAATGTCGGTAAAAGAAAATGAATGGGAGGAAGAGAGAGAGAGAGTGAGTGAGTGAGTCAGTCAGTCAGTTGTACCCCTTTTTAGAAGTGGTCGCCCCAAGAACAATAATTACGATAAAACCTAGAGCTCTCGGCTTAGGCCGGAGCTAAAAATGACCGAAGAATAATTATAAATTACGTTTTTACATTTGGTTGATATCTGAAATGGTTTTGCTGTGAAAAAAATATGATTCTGACAGACAGACTGACTGAGACAGACAGACAGCCAGAGAGTATGGAAGTGAGAGCGTATAGGGACTGATGAAAGTGGGTAAAAAAGCGAAAGGAAAAAGACATCAACATGGACATTGAATCTCCAGGAATATCAACAACAATAAACACATTCCCACAACCAACTCCCCCTCAGTTATTGTACTGCCTTCAATACCTAAAAAGGATTTTCACAACAGAGTATTTTTACCATCTACCGGAATCAGATTATTCTTTATATATACATACAGTAATGTCTGCAGGTTTACATAAAGAAGGATATAAGGTCCTCAGAATCCTTATACTATCACAATTTAGTTCAGACTTTTTCACCATCACACCAGATTAATGTTTACGAGATATTTTTCCCCTCCTTTTCTCACGGGGCGCGTCTTGTTGCCGTGATATAAACAGTCAGGTGTGGATAATAATAAATAGCCTAGGAGATAATGTTACAACCGGGGCTCGTTATTATTATGTTCATTACTTTAGCTCCAGTTAACAACAAAAACCCTAATACTGTACTATGGAATATATTTAAGCAAGGACGGGATGAGGGGACACAGAGCTTTGATGGTATACTCTTTATAATTGGACTTGGCTGGGGCAGAGAGTGGAGGTCAGATTGTTGTTGCTCACTAGCCTATATTATACAGTAGTGCGTACAGTACGTGTGTGTGTGTGTTTGTGTCAAGCCTTGGTAAGTGTATAATATTATGTAGATATGTATAACTGAGTGTATGTGTGAGTGTGTGTGTGTGTATGTGTGTGTGTGTGTATGTGTGTGTGTGTGTGTGTGTTTGTGTGTGTGTGTGTGTGTGTGTGTGTGTGTGTGTGTGTGTGTGTGTGTGTGTGTGTGTGTGTGTGTGTGTGTGTGTGTGTGTATGTGTGTGTGTGTATGTGTGTGTGTGTGTGTGTGTGTGTGTGTGTATGTGTGTGTGTGTGTGTGTGTGTGTGTGTGTGTGTGTGTTTCTTGTATATACACGATAAAAAATATCAAGTGAGGTTCGATTATATCCTAAAATAACACTGTAGTTCGTGTATTTCATGATTGTTTTCCTGTTGATGGTGTCAGAATGGGTCGCGTACGAAGTGAACCGATAGTTATATATATACATTTTTTTTTTTTGTAGTCGTGTGTACATTCGTGTGTGCGAACTGTATGTACTGTACGTATGTGTGTGCCCCAGTGTCAGTGTGCACACGGCGGACGGGAACCAACACAAGATTTTTCAGGCGTGTAATTTAGAAGGTCAGTAGAGAAAGAAAAAAAAAGGACTTTGATTTAAGACTTTCCGGTTGTCAAGATGATTTGGCAGAGAGGGATGACGATAATGTGGGCCGTCCCTCTTGCCCAATCAGCCTCGCTCACTTGCCCTCAAATGTTTCTCTTCTATTTACTTTTCTTTCCCGGTCCGTTTGAGAATCCTTTCGTTGTAATTTGATCTTAGTTTTGTTACATGGGAAATTAATGGAGGTTCTCCTTCCCCCCACACTTTCTCTCTCTCACGCTCGCTCGCTCTCTCTCTCTCTCTCTCTCTCTCTCTCTCTCTCTCTCTCTCTCTCTCTCTCTCTCTCTCTCTCTCTCTCTCTCATCATTTTTTGGCTTTATGTCTCATTTTTCTGGTCACTCATTCTCTGATTTCTCTTATGCATGCTTTTCGTTCTTTCCTTCTCTGTTCTTTATTGCTTCCCTCAATGCACTTCGTAATAAAATAATTTCATGTTCTCATATTATTTCTTTCCTCCCACAGATTATCAAGGAATCTGTCTTAATGCCCTTGGTTCATTGTAGGCTTGCAACCCATCAAACTATGCAAGGAAACTGATCGTATCAACTCAGTGAAGGTATGATGTACAGTCGGCCACAGGAATTCGTATACACCACTGTGACACACATACATCAAGGGTTCATAACGATTAGAAAAGTGAGTACATTTATTTTATTTCTTTACACCAAACCAAACATTTCTAGTAATATTATTTGGGTGCTACTTGAACCATGGAGTCAGTAGAACAATTAATCCTTACAGTATGTCCAGAATAATAAATAACTCTTATGAACCAATGCTCTGTGTACGAATTTCCTGAGGCCGACTGTACCTTGTTGCTCGGAATAGTGTGGGGGCATCCGCTGCCTCAAACTTGTGACAGGTAAGTAGATTGGCGAAGGGTATCACTTCTCCTTAGCTCATTTCAAGGGCTACTGATTCATCCAATTATGCAACACACACACACTCACACTCACACCCACGCCCACACTAACGCCCACACACAGATACACACACTCACACATATCCACACATGCACACACACACACAACACATACACACACTTACCCACACCCACACCCACAACACACACCCACACTCACACACACATACATACCCATACCCACACCCACCCACACCCACACCAACACACACACACCCAAACACACCCACACACACCTACACCCACACACACAAAACACAAAACACATAACACACTTTGTTTACTGAGATGGTCATGTTTCCCGGAATAATTTGGATGAATCAGTAGTCCTCAAACTTAATTACAAGAGAATGACCCCTTAATAATAATTACAATGATAATTAGAAATACAAATCATGATGTGAAATTATGGGTGTCTGTCAATTGATGGGTACAGACTGCCTTCCTCCCCCCCCCCACCCCCCCACCCCCGTAAGATGAGTACAGTCGCGGCACATAGTCCTTGACCAGGGTGTTAGGGGAATTCTGTTTAATGATTATGTGCCGCGACTGTACCTTACATAAGATAACAAAATATGAGACATAATTTTATGGAAAGCAGATACCTGAGTTATATCGTCAGTAAAATATAATTCCCTAATCTTCTTTGAAAACTCGAACTAAATGTATAATATACGCCTTTTATTACGCAGCAGGCACAAGTACGAAGTGATGTCGTTCCATTCGGGAGAGAGAGAGAGAGAGAGAGAGAGAGAGAGAGAGAGAGAGAGAGAGAGAGAGAGAGAGAGAGAGAGGGAGAGAGGGGGGGGGGGAAGTGAGTACAGGAGCACTCTATCCCGGTTCTTCACACAAAGAAAAATATCGACTCCAGCTCGCCACACGGAGCAGAAGTAGAAGAAGGGAAAAAGGCAGACGGTGACCCACCTCTCAGGGTTGTGGCAGGCTTATTGTTATACAGATTCAAAGGGAAGTGGAAGAGGAGGCAGGGACGCTAATGGAAGAATGTACTCTTCGAAGGAATAAAGGAATAATAAAGGAACTGAATAAAGAAACTAATAGAATTTAAGGAAAAAAACTGGCAAAAGAAATAGAAAAATATAAACATATCGTGTCTAGTAAGAATTTTGATTTAGATATATATTTAGACCATGAACTCTCAACTTTTTACTAAAAAAGACTGAAAAAGTTTCAAATAATAAACAGAATAATGATGCTGGATAGTGGGTAAGGATAATAGAGTTTATGATATTATTGACTGGATGACACTATGGGTACTGGAAGCTGGAAGGAATTTAGACCATATGTGAATAGAGACTGGAAGAGAAGATAGACTGGAAGAGAAGATATATAGACTGGAAGAGAAGATAGACTGGAAGAGAAGATATATAGACTGGAAGAAAAGATAGACTGGAAGGAATAAACTATCAAAAGTGACAATAGACTGGAAGAGAATATAGATTGAAGGAGAAAATAAAATGAACTAATTGGATTAGACTAAACAGCAAAATGAAATACTAAACAAATAAAAATTATAAACTAAAGAAATAATATTGACTGAAAAGGAACATTAAATAAGAGAGAGAAAGAGAGAGAGAGAAAAAAAAAGAGAGAAAAAGAGAGAGAAAGAGAAAGAAAGAGAAAGAGAGAGAAAGAGAGAGAAAGAAAGAGAAAGAGAAAGAGAAAGAGAGAAAGAGAAAGAGAAAGACAAAGACAAAGACAAAGAGAAAGAAAGAGAAAAAAAGAGAGAGAGAGAGAAAGAGATAAAGAGAAAGAGAAAGAGAAAGAGAAAGAGAAAGAGAAAGAGAAAGAGAAAGAGAAAGAGAGAAAGAGAGAAAGAGAGAGATAGAGAGAATAATATTATTATAATCTGAAGCAAAATATTAACCTAATGAAGACAAACTGAAAGAAATTATCCACTAAAAGAAAATATGACCAGAAAGAAGATAAAAACCTCATCAATAAAATCTGAAAGACGATAATTATGAACTAAAAGAAGTTACACATCAATGACGTACTGAACTGAAATGGTTATTATTATTATTATTATTATTATTATTTAAGATATGAATCCACGCTTCCCTTTCGATGTTGGTGTGGACAGGGAATCCATAATAAAAATGCCTCAAATGCCTCTCGATTATTTTAAGACATGAATGACAGACGACGGACAGACAGAGAGGACCACCGCTAATCACCTGTCACTGTAAATCTTACGACATGCTCTGGGTGACATAACTACAGTAAGGTACAGATGCACACACACTTATTTTATTCTCATAGTCATTTCTTCATAAAGTACAAGTCAGTCAGTCAGTCAGTCAGTCAGTCAGTCAGTCAGTCAGTCAGTCAGTCAGTCAGTCAGTCAGTCAGTCAGTCAGTCAGTCAGTCAGTCAGTCAGTCAGTCAGTCAGTCAGTCAGTCAGTGATGATACCATTATGCAATATAGATTTATTTTATTGAGCATAAGGTCGACATAAGGGAGATATAAATTCTGTTAATAAGAGTATGATAGTGTTGACAAATTCGGAGTAACTGATTCCTCTAAATTATATTCCGAGCAACAAATCCTTTTTTCTGGTAGATTTTGAAGGATCAAGGCGCTCCAATATACAGCTGAGCAAGTAGAATGTGCAAGAAAAATATGAGTGTATAATATATCAATATCTTTCAGTTCTTTGTAGTAAACCTTGGTATTTTTATGAATGATTCACTAAGACTCCATGCAGAGCCAATGTAAAGTGGAACGTGACTGACGGAATTTTTGAGTGGTAACCATATTTGGCCATTATATACTCATATTTTACTTGCCCTTTCTACTTGTTCAACTGTACCAAAGATGTATTAACCGTTAAAGAGAATATGATAGTGTTGATTAATGTGGAATAATAGATTCATCAAAATTATTTCTGAAAATATATCGCCCTTTTTTATTCAATCTGGTCGAGTTTCCTAGAATAGATTGGAGGCATCGCGAGACATTAATGTGTAGCCTACCAAGTGTATATTACCACCTTAGGAATATCACCTCTTGTGGGAGAATTAAAAGCCACTAATCTTCTGAACTCTGCTACAAAACAGATTGCACACTTATATTATGAAATACTGTAATGTATTATCGGGAATTGTTATATAGGATTGGTACACTTAAAAATTTAATATTTCTGTACAACAACATTTCTCTGTTAATTAAGCTGAGAGAGTAAATAAACGAAATCATCTTAATATACATTTAATGATTATGAAGTTCTGTATGTTGGGTATTTAATGAAGTTCTGTATGTTGGGTATTTAATTATTATAAAGTTCTGAATGTTGGGTATTTAATGAAGTTCTGTATGTTGGGTATTTAATGATTATGAAGTTCTGTATGTTGGGTATTTAATGATTATGAAGTTCTGTATGTTGGGTATTTAATGAAGCTCTGTATGTTGGGTATTTAATGATTATGAAGTTCTGTATGTTGGGTATTTAATGATTATGAAGTTCTGTATGTTGGGTATTTAATGATTATGAAGTTCTGTATGTTGGGTATTTAATGAAGTTCTGTATGTTGGGTATTTAATGATTATGAAGTTCTCTATGATGGGTATTCAATTTTTATAAAGTTCTGCATGATGGGTATTTGATTATTATAAAGTTATTATTATTATTTGATTATTATATGATGTGTCGTATGTTATGATAGTGTTCTTACAAGTCTAATAATCTAGGTCATTTTGTTTGCTCTGATTTTACTGTACATATAAATACCCTAACGTCTACATACAGTACATACCAGTGCCATTCCACACACATACACACACACACACACTTACACTTACACACACACACACACACACACACACACACACTTACACTTACACTTACATACACACACATACACACTTACAGACACACACACATACACAATCCATGTAGCCTTACCTGCGCGCACATACTCACACAAAACCCACGCATGTACTCTCTCTCTCTCTCTCTCTCTCTCTCTCTCTCTCTCTCTCTCTCTCTCTCCATACATACATTCCCCTGCAGATACTGACACGATATCCTAACCCACAAAGACAGACCCAAATGACTAAGTTACTGCTCTGGCCTCACTCGTCTATAAATACACCAAGGTTGGGATGAGCCTTGTATGTATTTCGAGTGTGAGGGTGTAATCTTTGGATCACCAGCCTCCCCTTATAACCCACCATCTTCCCCCCCCCCCTACTCCTCCTACTTCCCCTCTTCCTACCCCCATTCTTTTTATGATCCCAATACTTTCTCCTCATCATCATCCTACTTTATAATCCTCTTCCTCTTTATAATCCCCCTACTTCTCTCCTCCTCTTCCTCCTCACCTTTCTATCCTTTCTACCCCCCTTCTCCTCCTCCCCCTTTATACTCCCTCCACTCCTCTCCCCTCCTCGCCTGTATACACTCCCACTCCTTCTCCTCCTCCTCTCTCACTCCTCTTTCCTTCCTCATTTTCTCATTCTACTCCTCACTTCCCTCATTTTCCTTTTCCTCCCCCTCCTCCCACTTCCCTTATTCCTACTTCTACTCCACCAATTGCTCATCTTCCCCTTCCCCTCCTTCCTCATTCTTTTCTTCCACTGCTACCTCCTTCTCTTCCCTTCCTCCTACTTCCCATTCTCCCTTCCTATTCTACTGTTCCTCATCGCCCTCTCTTCCCTAATTCACAAGCTCCCCTTTGAAGCCGTGAGAGAGAGAGACAAAAAAAATAATAATACAAAGGAGGAAACAACAGCCCTGGTCGGCTTCACAAGGCTGCCTGTGTAACTACTATGTAACTAACGTCTATGGTTTTTATATACTGCGCTGTTTAAGATGTGAGTGAATAAATTATTTATTCCATGAATCATTAATGTCGGTCGGTTTCTTGCGATAAAAAAAATGTTCCACCAGCTGGAGATGCGGGGTATCGATCCCCGTACCTCTCACATGCTAAGCGAGCGCTCTACCACTTGAGCTACATCCCCTAAGGTGGACCTGGAGGTGCCGGGGATCGAACCCGGGGCCTTTCACATGCAAAGCGAACGCTCTACCACTGAGCTACACCCCCTTATAGTAATTTGAAAACAAAAGAAGTCATTATTGAACGAAATCTATATTTAATTATTGATATATGGGGGTAGGCATGTAAGGTAAGTGAAAGGAAGGACACGGAGAAAAGAAACGAACGAAAAAAGAGGTGAAGAAGGAAACTATTGATTGCTTGAAAAAGGGACGACGTTGGAATGTACTACAGTACAGTAAGGTAAAAGGAAGAAAGAACAAGGAGAAAGGAAAACGAGTAAGGGTGAGAAAACAGAAGCTGGATGGGCAAATTCTGAAACAACAAGGTATTTATTGATAGGGAATTATGAGGATACCTGTATGAAAGAAAAGAAACAATAATACGTTTCCACACACACAATGAAGCTGACGAGTATAAGAGAGGGATGCAGTGAAAAATACAAAAAAACTTAAATGATTAGAGGGGAAGATACAAGAGGAATGGATGGGATAGTAAGAGTAGAGTAGGCTGATGAAAGGAACGAAAAGAGGAGGTTAAGGTACAGAAGGGCAAACTAGTACGAATAGTAATGAGGGATTAAGACTGAAATAGGTAGTGTGGGATAGGAGTACAAAAGTTAAATTAGGGGTAGGATAAGAGGAAGGAAGAAAAATAAGGTCACATGAATAATTATGATGGAGAGGAAAGGAGGAAAGGAGAGAAGGAGAGGAGAGGAGAGGAGAAGAGAAAGGAATAGGAAAATGAAGCTGGCGAGAGATGAGAGAGGCACGAGAGATTGGAAGGGCGTAAAGGCTAGATCGACCCAGGAGATTGGTGAGAGAGTTTGGGGTGAGTCAGCTCTTGAGTCAGATGGATGAAGGGTCGGGACTAGGGTAGAGGAGGGAGGCTTGAAGGGAACCGAGCAGAGATAGTGGGAGTGTAGGTTAAGTAGAGCAAGTGGGAGGGAAGAAAAGTTTTGTAAGGTAATGCCGGACGACACACAGAGAGAATAAAGGTACTATATAATTATATAGGTCATGGAGAGGGCAAGTATTTATCAAAGTAAAATTAACTCCTAAGCTATTTAAAATGCTTGTTGGTGAGCGTTTATTCATTACAAATCTAAAACTCAGCACTGCTTTGAAACCATAACATAAACTCGTACTACAATAGGGAGGAGGAAAATAGTCCACTGTTTCCAAATGGTCCTGAAACACTCTGGCAAGGTCAGTACTGTTAAGTAACCCACGCCACCGTCATCTACTAACACCTGAGACTCCCCAACTAGCCAGGGCTACCCGACACCAAAACAAACTGGTGCCTCTAAAAGCCCCTCGCACTGACCGCTATCGCCACAGTGCTATTCCCACTCTAGTGCGAAATATAAACACCTAAACTAGTACTGTATGTCTCCAAGTTGTAGCCAATAGATATTATAATTAATATTAATGTAATTTTCCCCTATGTAAATTTTCAGTCTCTGACTGCTATGCAAATAAACCGTTAATTATTATTATTATTATTATTATTATTATTATTATTACTGCAAATATACGAACAAACAATTGCGAATCTGATAGGTTAAATAAATATCTGCCAAGGCCTAACGACTGAGAAAAGTGTCTCTTGGGGTCAAATTGAAGATCTAGTTATTTTGTTACATGCCAAAATTTGGAGGAAACAAATTACACACAAGTTGACCATAAGAACTTACCCCTTTAACCTTACTTAGTCCAAAATAAAGTTCAGTTATGAGAGAAAATACCGTACCATCGTTGGTCAAAGTCACAAACCAATCTCCTTGTAACGATGCACACTATACGATTAATAACAGCAGGGTATTCTTAGGAACAATCCAGGTGGACCTCTTATGCAGAATTACCCGTTTATTATTTGTCTTTCATACGGTTTTCATTGGTAAGGGTCCGTTACATTTGGAAGAGATCTCTGACTAAGAGAGGCGTAGACACAAGAAAACGTGTTGTGCCTCCGACGGTAAGTTTAAACACCGATACGTATTATTTAATTTGTGTTTCTGGACGAGAGAGAACTCCTTAACTTCAGTTTGTCACTGGTTATTGTTTCATACTAAAGCTAAGGCATCATATCAGAACAATATTATAATTACAATAACTAGCACCAAATCCAGAGAGAATAGTTGGTAAAATGACAAACACAGGAGTGGCAGAAAGAAGTAAAATACAAGAAACTGGGAAGACAAAACTACAAAGAAAAGCCATATATGGTGAAAATGGCAGGTATAGTGCAGTGCAAACCATATTTGGCGTCACTGATGTATGCTGCCAGGAGCTGGTAAAGCAACACATCCATCAACTGCAGAGATTCGTGTACCAATATCAGGCCTCAGACTGGTTTTGTGTGTGTGTGTGTGTGTGTGTGTGTGTGTGTGTGTGTGTGTGTGTGTCATTTGTTCTCTCGTAATGTTATTCTGCTTTTTCTCTGACACAAAAGAAGTAGTGGTTTTGGGTCAGGTGGTGTGGCAACATCGTTTGAGCAAGACTTAGTTGGCATGTATGTTTAATTGGAAATTTACAACATTTTATTAAAGTTAGGTAAGGCAACATTATCGCTTCTAACACAAGCTTCTATTGTAAATTGTTATGTGAAAAAATATTTTTTACTTTAACAAGAAGTATCTGTAACAAAAACAACAACAAAAACAACAATAACAACAACAGCGACAATAATAACAGCAACAATAACAATAACAATGACAATAGTAATAATAATAATAATAATAATAATAATAATAATAATAATAATAATAATAATAATAATAATAATAATAATAATAATAATAATAATAATAATAATAATAATAATAATAATAATAATAATAATAATAATAATAATAATAATAATAATAATAATAATAATAATAATAATAATAATAATAATAATAATAATAATAATAATAATAATAATAATAATAATAACAATAATAATATTATTATCACTATTATTGGAGCAATGTTCTCCTGTCCATCTCTGTGTGTGTGTGTGTGTGTGTGTGTGTTCTCTGGTAGGCTTTACACCCGTTGTTTTAAAAAAATTGAGCTCTATGAATTCTCCAAACTACTCCGGGCAACAGATTCCCTATTCGAAACACTGAAGCGTTTTGTGGCCTGGATTATTTGGAGGGTTCATAGAGCTCCAGTAAGGGCCCTCAAATATTTTAAAACTACGGGTGCGAGTGACTCTGTACTTACTTACCTTTACATGCCACACGTTGTATGTATGATGAGACAGAAGACAGTAGGTCACGGCACAACTCTCACAACAATCAAATCCACCTTGCCAACAACACGACACCAGGAGTAATCGCTTGGGTGATGGTTGACGATAGCTTGTATTTAATTCTCATAGTTCTTTATTGAATTATAATGAATCCGTTTGAAAACATCATTCCCTCACTATATATGCCATCAATATCATGTCTCCCTTTGGTCTCCATCCTCAAGTCTGATATTTTATTATCTTAATTATCTTCCATTCCCCGTTCGTTATATGTAATTTATTAAACAAATCACTAGTTTCCACTCTGTGCGTCTGTAGGAAAGACCCGGTTTGATATAGTAAATGGTTCTGTTTTCTAGGCGAACTAAGGCATCCCCCCTTCCCTTCCTAATTAATGCTACAGAGCCGCTCTCTACAAGTCGATACTGTTATACACTCGGGTACCATATCTATAGTATCTAGCCCACATGAGTCGAAGCCTGAAATCTAAAGCAAGTGGTTTCTGGACGACAGCCCACCCCAAGCATCACTTATCTCAAACCACTGTTGGCTATGGGTGAGCTGTCGTCCAAAAAACGCCTGCTTCAGATCTCGGGCTTCGACTTAGGTGGACTAGAGACTATGGTATCCGAGTGTATACTGTACAAGTGCCTGCCAGCACTGTCGCGTGGGACTGTACAGGGGCTCACATTTATTCAGAGATGTTTCACCACTCTGATTATTTAGCTCGAAGAAATCCACGTGTGTGAGATGGAGTATCCTCGATACACTTGCACATGAAGTGAACTTTGTTGCCTAATGAACCATTCAATTCGTTCACAGATTACCCCTTTACCGTGTAAGGGGACGCAGACACTTAACAAAAGTCCTTCTTGTTCCGTCTCGGTTTGGAGCAGAAGCTTTTATCCACGATACTATTTTAGTAATCAAAGACGAGTTCAATGAAACTAACAATATGGAACGTGATATAGTCTTTGTCTATTATCTTTTATGCGAACCAACTAACCCGGTCTACAGTATTGAGGCGAAACACAAAAGCTAAGGATGTCTTAAGTTACACTAGCACTTCCCTCGAGGGACTGAGGCTACTAGTGAGGTAGGAGGTTTGCAACTTTGGGGGATGAAGGTCTTAGTATAACAAGGAAGGGCAACTCTTGGATGTTAAAGCGTGAACCACTCTTATCATACACTAGCGCCATCTGTTTTCATTTTATGAAAGCATAGTTGTCTTCTGAAGGGGAGACATTAACAAATAAGTTGAAAACGAGGAATCAATAATATTAATTAAAGGAACTCATTAAGACTATGACTGTTATGTTCGTGCATCCCAATTCTTTTATTTTATCTGTTTAATTTCATCTTTTATTTATCCCTCTACCTTGGGAGTATAGGGTGTCAGTAACCTGTGACTCTTGCCAGGTCCCGAGAATAGTGATTGAAGCTTCGAGGTGTTGTGTGATTCACGTGTCTCGCACTAGAGGGAGATAATGGAGCTTCACGGTGTTCATTGCTTCCTTTCTGTCCCACTAGAAAACGACACCATGCAAGTTTTATATACAGTCGTGGTCAAAAATAATCACCCATTTAGAGGTAACTCACGTAAGATTTTGACAGCTTACCTCTGTTCCTTAGCTGATAAACTTTCCAATAAATAGGTTTAAGTACTATAGTGTTTAATTTACTACAAACAGCTACATACTACTTAAAACAATAATATTATATGTGAACATGAAAACATTAGACAGTAAATTGTTAAAGTTACCCATATGTGGATGATTATTATTGACCACGACTGTACAGTCTTCTCCACTCCCGCTTGCACCAATTCAGCGTTGCCATCGTATACACCCGGCATCGTGTGAGCTACCAGTTCCGACTCTCGCATCCGAAACACCTACATCCATCAACCCTTACTCTTACTGGCAGGTGTTTCGAAGGTGAGAGTTCGAACTGGCAGCTCATACGATGCCGGGTGTATACGTTAGCAACGCTGAACTGGTGAAAGCGGGAGTGGAGGAGACTGTACATCACTATATACGGCTATACGATCATTCACAGCTTCATGGAATATGGTGTGTCATCTCTGTTAAGCAGATCTCTTGCTCGTATAGCCTGTATTTTAACACAGGTTGGAAATATGATAAAAGAAAAACTTTAGTTTGCCGGAAAGAGAATATTTTGTCAAACTTTGTCCTTAGTGGTGTGTTCAACTGATTTTCGTTGGTCAGTTGTTGAGGAGGAAATAACATGTCAGTGGTATGTGCTCGATGTAAAGTAAAGGGAGCTAGGGAAAGCAGTATCAGGGCATGATATGAAAGACAGGCATATATGGAGAGCAGGGGGACCAACAGAAGAGACAAAGTCACATGTAGGCTAAAGACACAAGCAAACGAACTGGCAGACACAAGGCCATCATTGACGAAACATTCCAGCATCCTGTCATCCTGCTTATCAATAACACACTATCTCTGAACACATCCCTTTGAATCGAAACTAGATAGCAGTGTATGTCGTCCCATGTCACCCTAGCAATGTTGAGGGCCCGTCGGGGGGTTGTCCACGAATATCGGTTTGACGGAAGGGGCAGGCTGGGCAGAATACGTTGGCAAAGGGCAGGTGTGACTGAGCCAGGCAAGTGACCACACAACATATAACCTGCCAAGGTTGGTCCGTTAGCAGATTTAGGGTAGTGGGTACTGACCAAGTCCCCTTTCTTCCCTCCCTACCTCCCTCTCTTTCTCTCTCCTCCCGTCACTCCTCTGTCACTCCCTCTCCTTGTATCTCTCTCTCCCTTTGCTTGACACTCCTCCTTGCCACTCACTCCCTTCCAACCGCTTGTCCTCATTCCGACCCTACCCCCTTTCTCAGTCGGTCAGTCTTCACCCTCTGGGGTCCATCCTTCACTCTTCTCTCAGCCACACACACACACCTCTCCTCCCTCACAGTTATCCACCCGTTATCTCTCCCCTCCAGAAGAATATCTCTACTTGCTTTACACTTTGATATTCTCTGGTCCCCTTTTCCCCTTCAACTAATACCTCTTCTCACACCACTTTAACCATCAACTTAATTGTCTTTTCCACTCTACATTCCCCTCGTCGTCTCCAGCTTCCCTCTTCTGTGCCTGGTTCGCTAAAGAGGGGATCACTTGTGCTACGGGTTTACTACCACCACCACCAACATCACCACCAGTGACTTGTAACCTGTGCTGCACTCCGCGGACATGGTGAGTTGTGCTCGTCGCTCTTGTGTGTCCAGATGTGTCCCAACAGGTTGTCTTGAGGAAAAGAAGATAAGTTCTTACTATAAGTGCAAGCTTCAGAGACCATAATGGCATAAAATGTGTTTCCTCGGAAATCTTCTGTTTGCATGAAAATGTGTAGCAAACTAAGTGCATAAGTTTTATCAACCTCCACAAACATTAAAAAAAATAATTCATCAGTTATATTTCCTACGGATTTATAAGAATCATCCGAAAAAAATCCAGAGTAAAAAGTAAAAAGTATAAACGTGTCTGTTGCTTATTTATGACGGTATTAGTTTTATTGTGTGATTAAAATCTCGTTACTCCATTGACATTTGTTTAATCAGAGGGATAATTCCGTGACATTTACGTATATAAACAACTAAAAGAGTAATTGGTCTAGGTTGAAAAATAATGTCAGTAACGAGGGCTTGAAAAGTTGCCCAAACACACACAGCTTCACTGACTCGAGAAGGTTAATCGTCTGTCAAAATAACATCATTGTTGTCGCCGAGTGATGTTTGCCAAGACAATGATTAGTGACCGTCCCCTGAGTAACGACCCACTGAGAACACTCAAGATGAAGCCACACAACTTACCGTTTTTTTTTTTGTTTTTTTTTGAAGGGGGGAGGGAGGAGGAGGTGATTTGTTGGGCTACTGATGCCTTCCAACATACGAGTAGAGTATCTGTTTTCTTGCAACATCCAAAAGGCAATAAAACTCCAATGATTCACTCAGGAACATTAAACGTCTCCCATAGACTATAGTATGTCAATGTGTTGCGTTATGTCCAAGAAGCGAGGGTGATGAAAATGAGCGACGATAATTATTATAATAATATAAAGCTAAGAAAACCAAGGGCATCCATCAAATTATTTAGACGCTATATTTTCCTGACCAGCATAGACTTTACACGGTACAGTCACCAGCACTAATAAGTATACAGGTTTGGTTGATGTTTCGAACAGTTCAATTTCACCAAAAACGAACTCATTCGAATGGAGATCTTATTGTGCATATTATATTTACTGTCTCCAGGTACTCGAAGCACACCTGTATATACTTAATAGTGCTCGTGACTGTACAATACCTCCTTTTATGTATCTGATCATCATTAGGTCACCAAGCCACACAGCTTATGACAAGGCAATAAATAATATTAACATTACCATTTTACCAGGCATAGGTGAGCTACATATACGGTACTGTTGGTTTGGGAAATCTGCCGGGAACGAGTAGGTGGCGGCAGACACAAGGTTGCCGCCACATCCACTTTCCTATCTTTGGCGTTACATTTTCGAGATTATTATTTTTGTGAGAAGATTGTCCTGATATCTAACAAATTATTTTATCTGAGGTGAAGAGAAAGCGTAGCATCAAGATCTTAGAAGAAGATGGAGATCATTAAGGGAGTGGGGAAAAATTATCATAAAAAACTTAACTACATGAACAAAACGCAGTCCTAATTGGCAAAAAAAAAAAAAAAAAAAAAAAAAAAATAATAATAATAATAATAATAATAAATCTTAGAGAACCTTGACTAAATATGGAGGGTTTTATCTTATCAGGACATGGGGACGGAAAGAGATAGATAAGTATGAAAGTGTGGATGAATGAGATGGGAACGAAAAAAACACACAAAAAAACATGGGAACGAAGAGAAGGTACGAAAGGAGGATTGGAGGCGACGAGGGAGATGATTATGTTTACACTTGATGCTGCTCACTAGGAGAGATACGTGAGTGGAAATGGTGGAAGGGGATGTAGGTGGGGAGGTGGATTGTAGAGAAGGAGAGAGCAGGAGAGAGAAAGGGAGAAACATTAGAGAAGAGGAAGGAGGGGAAAAGGAGAAAGAGATCATAGGGAAGATAAAGGAGAGAGAGAGAGAGAGAGAGAGAGAGAGAGAGAGAGAGAGAGAGAGAGAGAGAGAGAGAGAGAGAGAGAGAGAGAGAGAGAGAGAGAGAGGGAGAGAGAGAGAGAGAGAGAGAGAGAGAGAAGGGAGAGAGAGAGAGGGAAGGGAAAGAGAGAAAGAGACTAGGGAGATAGAGAGAGTAACTGTAGACAAGGTAAAGGTAAGAGTAAATGCACCAACGATTAATAAAGGAAGGGGAGAAACAAAAGAGAAACAGATAGTCTAAGAAGGAGAAGAAGATAAGGTAGTAACAGATAATAGAGAAGAGTAAGAAGAACAGAAAAAGCACACCACTTGACTTACATAACATTGAGTGTTTATTCTATCCATATGCAGTCGGATGTTGATACTCACACACACACACACACACACACACACACACACACACACACACACACACACACACACACACACACACACACACACACACACACACGCACACACTCTATGGCAGCAGTGCATATTTAGTTTTTTTTAGACATTCGAAATATCTTTAAAACCTCTTAAATTTTGGTTGTTGTAGTTGTGGAAATTATTGTAGGTGTGGTTGTGGTTATACATGTTGATGAGAGAGAGAGAGAGAGAGAGAGAGAGAGAGAGAGAGAGAGAGAGAAAGAGAGAGAGATAGATAGATAGATAGAGAGAGAGAGAGAGAGAGAGAGAGAGAGAGAGAGAGAGAGAGAGAGAGAGAGAGAATATGTGTGTGTGTGTGTGTGTGTGTGTGTGTGTGTGTGTGTACCAGCTTTAGTAATGACGAGGCGAACCTCTGTAATGAGAATAAGAACTACTTTATCATACTATATCATTAAGAGTCTGAAAAGATACTGTAAGCAAATTGGGACTACCCATATAAATGTATTACTGTTAAATAAAAAAAACCCCTTCTCGTTAATGTAGTAACAGGGGACACAAAAGGCGAAAATGATGATGAGATAGAGAAGTATAATGCAGTACAGTGTGTCCAATCATCATACAACATAATACCCATACTGAAATATGTTACCTATAGAATATTATGTATAGGAATCAGTAGAACTTCATTTCGCTCAAAGCAAACGACACCTTCAGGAATCTTTAACTCAAATTAATTTTCTCCATAAACCAGGCGTTATATAATATCCGAGGATGGCAGTGAATAAATATCTTCGAGTTCTGAATGTACAGTCACGCCCAATAGTCCTGCAACACCTTCGAATGAAACTGCCTTGAAATATGATGCAAAGCTATAGCTGCTAGACTCTATAATATTGGTTGGTTTACAAGACGTTTTTTTCTAATATATAATACTCTTGGTCATGACTGTATATAGGCAATGCAGTGTGTTACAAATACAAACTAAACACTGAAAACACCAACACCAACACCATCACAACACCAACAACAACACCAACAACAACACCAACAACACCACCACCAACAACAACAACACCACCACCACCACCAACAACAACACCACCACCACCACCACTACAACAACAACAAAAATACCAACACCAACACCAACAACAACACCAACAACACCGTCCATCAGCAACAGCATCATCATCATCATCCTCATCCTCCTCTTTTATTTTTAGTCACACATCATCAACAACAACCAAGGTCAGCAGCATCAACCAATTACCCTGTGAGTGTGTGTGTCTCGTGAGGGGAGGGAAGGGAAGGGACGGGAAGGGAAGGGGAGGGAAGGGAAGGGAAGGGAAGGAAAGGGAAGGGAAGGGGAGAACATCTATATTCATCCATCACCCCATTGCTCATCCAGTCTACGTCACTGTCCACACCAAAATAATGATACGTGTTCTCTCCTCCTGCCTCACAAACACTTAGAATAATGATTATACTAAATACACCAATGATATATACATGTTCTCTCTTCCTGCCTCAAAAAAAACGTAAAATAAATATCACTTCAAACACACCAATGATACATATTCACTCTTGCTGCCCAACAAATCTTCAAAACAGCTACATTAATCAGCATCAGCCATGTCATAGTGGGTTCTAATTACGTGACAAACCCTTGGAGCAATTGTTGTACAGTCACGAGCACTACTAAGTATACAAGTTTAGTTGAAGCTTTAAATAGTTCACCAATTCATTATGTTGCCTCCTATGAATAGAAAATGAGAACTACAGTGGATTTTTTTTACTATAAGTATATTTATTACCTTTGGGTATTACAATCATACTTTTACATCTGCCTTTATTCAAATACCTTAATCAACTTTCAATAGTTAGTTTGTAGTGAAGCGAAAAAGAAAATAGATTACTGCCTCAGAACATCTTAAAGTTTGCACGTGGCATTGATATTCATATATGCTGACAACTGTACAAGAAAAATTAAAGTGTGTGTCCTCGACGCCAGAGATTGGATATATCTGTATATCAATGATGGAATATACGCTAACAGATCCAAACCAATCAATACATGACTCCCGTGAGAAATACAATATATATGGATAGATGAATGTGTGATGGAAAACATACGAATTTCCCATCAACAAGGGAGAATTTTTCAGCATAGCAAGTCATGCGTCAGTCTAAACCTGTAAGTTCATAACACAGAAATACCAACGTTGCCATCTGAAACTATACATTAATTCCCCTTGATGTGGCTTCGTGCAAGTACCGCCCCGGACAGATATCCCTGGACTAGATTTCATCGTATAAAGTAAAATGTGCTCTGAGTGGCCCATGGTGAATGAAACAGGGATCTTGATCGGCTGAGCCCAGTCGAATGTTACATTTCGAAACAACCGTATTAATTTTTCCTATTAGCACTGAGATTTTGGGATTACAATGCTACCTCTACAGAGGAAAATGTTATAATTATATTATAAAGCATATATATATAAAACGAGAAATGGAAAATGATATTTGCTATTCATATAAAATCGAACAGACAAAAGGAAATAATGCGAAACCCGATGAAACAAGAGGATGATTCAAACCTAGACACTCCTTCCTGCCTTACAACACTGAGAGTCGAAGCGAGACAGAAACTGACACAAGATTCCCTATCTCGAACAGCACTCTGACCATAGAATCACTCAGAGCTCATTTTACTTTACTTTATACGATGAAATCTAGTTCAGAGATATGTGTCCGGGTCGGTACAGTACTTACATTACAGAGCAATGTTGTCGGCGAATTTTATGTCTGTTAATTCCCCCAAACGATGTCAAGAAACAGATTGCCACAGTGTACGTTCTTTAATTAATGGCATAATTTGGAAGACTTCCTAGCAACCAGTTCGTCGGCAAATATACTCATAATTCAGTGTACATCCGAGCTGTGATTATCGTCAACACCTTATGGTATCCCTATTGGAAGAAAGTTGATTCTGTCTCTATATAGTAAAGTGTGATGGAAGGGAAGTTGAGAAATGTAGGAGAGAATGAATTGGATTAAACTCATCTTCATTAGGATGGAACCCGACACGTTACCATTACGCCACTCAAATGAATATTAGTACAACATGGAGGGGGTCGAACCCAGTCTAGTGAGGACAGAACCCCTTTCCTTACTTTTCGGCACAAGCAGGAGCATTCTTGGAAGACAATAGTTCTATTACCAAGCATACATGATACACTACCGAGGAAGGGGCCCTGAAGAAGGTGACGTTCGTTGCATACATACAGCCGTCATGGCAGCAGTCAGCCGGCTAGCACTTCACACAATGGCCGTCTGTCACCAAAGACGTCATAAACAATGGGGTCATTAATTTATCTAGCCTCTCGTAATATCGGTGGAGAGATTATATCAGGGGCCGTGTCCTTATTCACCATAGATCTTAAGGTATTGCTTAGTTGGCTTTGGCTTGTTACCTGTGACAGATTTGTGACTGTTCTAAACCGACAAGGCCATTACGACAAATAGATGCAAGGAAATGTTTATCTTCGCGACCCTCACATGCATTTGAGACTCTGTGGATGTTGACTATGTAATCATCAGACTTTAAGAGGTTTGTGCTTACCGTTCTAAGAAATTCGCAAGAGAGTTTTGAGTGATGGGCTAACAGGAGTCAGAAAGAATTGAAAAATGTTGTTTGCAGTCATCCAACAAAATTTGTTGCTCCCGTATTTTATGAAGATAATGATGATAATAATGATGATGATGATAACGGTGATGACGCATATGATGATGGGGATAAAAAGTAGCATGAAGAGGAAATTAAGAGAGGTTTCATTATTTAGGTAATTCTAATTCCATTTGGTTTTGGTTCAGTGGGTAATCTGCTGTGGTCAAAGTGGTGGAGTATTGCCTCGTCCACACTGTACCAGGAAACAAATTACTTCAGGATATAATTATGTAGTGTTTATATTCTGTTGCCATATTCAGGGAAATCGGAAACCATCTAAGGTGACCACAAGTGAACACCTTTACAAGAAAAAAAAGCACCAGGTCAGAGTAGACTAATCTAAATGATGTCGGACATACGATAATGTTAGATCACGCATCGAGGTATGACAAAAACATACTGTACAATATATAAAGAAAATAACAACGAACCAATACAAAGCGTCTGTTATAGTATGTGCTTCTGATTTACCATTTCGGAAGGTGAGGACAAATGGACAAGATGATTACAAGAAGAATGTCCCCACCCTTGAAGTAGAAAAATAGTTACCGAAATCATTTAACTTTTGCATACGAGACGTGGACAGTAAAGAGGTGAGCGCCAGAGTGATAAACATACAGTTACCAGTCATATAAAGTATCCTGGTGTTGTTGAAGTTTCGAATAATGATCTAACAGAGCAGTGAACCAATTACAACACTTTTCCTTACTGATACTTACTGCAACTCGTTTTCTTCTCTATCAGGCTATTGGTAGAAGACCTGGGTACTTATTATGGCTGGTGACTGAACATTTAATGACTTCACTCAAGGTGTATGATGATTCTCAGTCAGATTTGTTATTGGCAAACAATCAGGTGTGTGAATTCTGAGTGGTGGCGGCAGGCCTGAACGTGTAAATGATTTTGTCAT
>JAWZYT010002926.1:0-2500 GCA_034508575.1 Petrolisthes manimaculis | reverse complement strand
TATGTCTCTGTCTCCTAGTGGCCACCTTCTCTTTGTCTCTGTCTGTATCTCCTTTTCTCTCTCTCAATGTCTCGTTTTATCTCTTGACAGTTGTTTGTACATTACAGAACTAAAATCAAGTGGGTTGTATCTTACTGAAATTCACTTGAGACCTTTACAGTGACTCTAATAATTGGTTCACTCCAGAGGATTTCACTCAGGTGATGGAAACCCCGTATACTGTACTGTGAAGCATTATGGGGGTCATCTATTTTCGGTTAAATATGTAAAACTATTCCTTCAACCTTTAGATGCCAAAAAAACAGTCTATTTATAGCAGCTCAATACAGTAGAGCAGTAGATGATCTGTAGTGTAGTGTAGCATGCAGTAATAAGTTGCACCTTCCAATCCCAAGCAACAAATTATCCTTGTAAAAGCAAGTGAATTTTTAAACACATTTGGTAGACTTACAATATACATGCATCATTCATTCATGAGGTTCAGTAAAGGACACACTAACCATGGTTCATGTGAAATCCAGGAAGAGTTTGGGAAAGTCCGACATTAATTAAAGACGCGATTTTTTATGACATTTTCAAAGGGGTCATGATTTTGATTGTGAATTGGTGGCGACCGATTCCTCCACACTGTAGTACACAAAATTTCTATGAATTCATTGTAACTCTTTCGCAACATGATTTAGAGGAACTATTCCAATTCCTCCACATTCCATAGCCTCCTTATTTAGTTTATATCAGTTGTTCCCTGTTTTGGGTTAAGTATACAATAATAAGGAGATGCTGTAACGTGAGAAAGCAAGTAATCACCATATAAATCATGATTATTTCTGTGAATTGACTTATCTAAAGAGATTCTGGGACACGTAATATTTTTCTTTCATGCCACTGTAAACAATTCATTCACAAAGCGAAATGAGTTTCACTATAACATCTTTACACATACACATACACACACAAACACACACAACTACTCATAAAAATGGTAATCCTGGGGGACGTGGAAAAGGCAGAAATAATTATGGCTCATGAGTGTACACCTCCAACAAAGAAGGATAATATATATACTGTCCTTGGAACCCATTTTGTCAGAGTACAGGTATTTGTCCAACACTTAATTTATCCCTCGACCTTGACCTCGACGACGCTATCATATGAAGCTTCCACAACATTTTCTTGGAAAGTTCAGTCTGTCGCTAAGCTATATACAGTGTCCTATAAGCAAGAAAGGTTGGCGGTGATAAATGGTGAGACAGACAGACAGACAGACAGACAGATAAACCGACCAATCGACAGAGAGACAGAGAGACAGAGAGACATAGAGACAGAGAGTAAGAAAGAGGGTACAGGGGTGGTGGGTTGACGCAGATAGGGACTCATGATGCCCCACGACTGTCATCCATCCATACTGAGTCCGTCTCTTGCCTAACCCATATTTTGTTACCTTCTCTTTCTCTCCCTCCTTCTCTCCCTCCCTAACTCCCTCCCTCCTCACCAGTCAATGGGGAATGAACGAGATGGAATGGGGAGTGAAAAAGGTGAAAAGGGGATTATACACATTATTAAATGTTGTTTTTTTTCCCAAAGGTTAGCATCGTAACTAGCAAGTAGTTTTTTTTTTTTTTTACTTTAACTTTTATTTCTAGATATGAGGATAAAATGAGAGTGGCTTTGACATCAGATAATCACAACTGTTTGGGGGAATTTTAAAACTTGGTGAAGGTTTGCCGTCTCTGAAAGCTCTTGTTGGATATGATACAGCCAAGTCCAATATGCTGAGAATTGTATTCTTAATATTATTCCCGCGTGAGGAACAACAAATAATACAACATCAGAGATGAACTCAAGTGGACGGGGGTAAATCAATCATAAAGGAAACTTAGGTAAAAAATAGGTTATTACAAAATTAAACCTATCCTATCCTGCCCCTCTGATTCTTCAACAAAATATCTTCGTGCCCTTATATAGATAACTCTTCCCTACATCTTCTCATGCCATTCTTTTCCCTCCCATAACCTAACCTTACCTAATTAAAACCTTTCCTAACTAGCCCCTCTGATTTTTCAACAAAAAATCTTAATGTAAATTTTAATATGATTTAAAGTAAATTAAATAATTTACTTAATGAAATATACTGAACACACCAGACATGAAAGAGAATAATAATAATATATACATATTTTTTTGATAGTAGGTCCCTTTAACTAAGCCACACACTAGGATATAAAAATATCTGAAAAAATAGTTGTTAAAACAATCGCGCAATTTGATCAAACCAGTTTAAATTTGATAAAAGTTAATCACTAAAATAGAATTGAATTTGCAATACTCACTAATTGTGCAAATTAATATATAGTTTTCTTTTCAACGAGGTTTTTACACATACAGTACAATTCACTGAATACACTTTACAGGCCTGGCTAAAGATAATAACACACACACCTACTAACTAACTGCTGTAAGTGAGAGGCTTTAGTTTAACTTGGCCAAATCCTTTTTACCT
>JAWZYT010002925.1:0-57853 GCA_034508575.1 Petrolisthes manimaculis | reverse complement strand
GAGAGGGAGGAGGGAGGGATGAAGGAAAGGGAAGTCAGAGAGGGAGGGAAAGGGAGAGGAGAGAGGGAAGGATGGTGGGAGGAAAGGTGGGAAGGTGGGTAGATAAGAGAGGTGGATGTGGGTTAGGGGTGAGTGGGTGGATGTGAGGGATGATGAAAAAAGTGGAGGAGGAAAAACGTGGAAAATACACACACACACACACACACACCAAACCTTTACAAATCAACCTCACACACACACACACACACACACACACACCAAACCTTTACAAACCAACCACACACACACACTCACACACACACACACCAAACCTTTACAAACCAACCACACACACACACTCACACACACACACACCAAACCTTTACAAACCAACCACACACACACACACATGCACTTCACAAGCCAACCAACCAACCAAACACACACAAACACACACACACATACCAACATTTCACAAGCCAACCAACCAACCAAACACACACAAACACACACACACATACCAACACTTCACAAGCCAAAGCAGCACATTAACGTCAATAACCTCCTCGGCTTCAACAAAATATATTTCCACGATGGTAGGTGAAAGAAAAGAAACATATAGTTGCATTGCCCAACCTCTGAAGCCAAGGTACTATACACACACACGACCTTACTGATACAGCCACAATCATATAACAATATAATCATACAACAACTCAATCAAATATCCACCCACACTTTCCTTCCTTCCACCGTGTAAATAAATCAGTATCGTATCAAAATATAATCATACAACAACAACACCTTACGTCAACTCAACCCATTCAATTATTATTATTTCTATTATTATTTCTATTATTATTATTATTATTATTATTATTATTATTAATATTATTATTGTTATTATTATTATGAGGTGCTTCAAGATCATATACGTGATGTTCTTTATTACCAAAATATTTACTATACGATACAAGGAAAGTGTTGGTGCATGGATATTTGATTGTGGCTGTACACAAGGATGAAAATCGCTCACACCAACACTTCAAACATTGGAGGTGGTGGATGATGAGGGGGGGGGGGGACTGGGGAGTGGTGGGGTGATGAGGGGGGGAGGTCTGGGGGAGTGGGGGGATGAGGAGATGAGGTGGGGAAGGGATTTAAAGGAGAGATGAGTGGTGGGGGGTGAAGGGGGGAGATGAGAGTATAGAAACAGTTGTGGAAATGTCAGGTGTGGAACAGGTGGAAGTGTGTGTGTGTGTGTGTGTGTGTGTGTGTGTGTGTGTGTGTGTGTGTGTGTGTGTGTGTGTGTGTGTGTGTGTGTGTGTGTAAAAATAGTATAGATGTAGAGATGAAGAAGGAAGAGGCAGGGATGTCGAGGTAAAAAGGTAAATAAGTAACCAGGAAGCGACGAAGCAAGAAGGCAAGCAAGCAAGCAAGCAAGCAAGCAGGCAGGCAGGGGGAGGAGGGGGGAGGAGGGGGAGGAGGGAGAGGGGGGGAGGCAGAACTCACCTATCATACCTTCACGCTGGGAATGTTTGGATTTTGAGTCAGTGGATATTTTTGACTCTGGCTTCTTATGTTTTGGCTGGTGGTGAAAGGCGGAACGAAGAGATGAGATGAGAGAGAGAGAGAGTGAGAGTGAGAGTGAGAGTGAGAGTGAGAGTGAGAGTGAGAGTGAGAGATAGAGAGAGAGTGAGTGTGTGTGTGTGTGTGTGTGTGTGTGTGTGTGTGTGTGTGTGTGTGTGTGTGTGTGTGTGTGTGTGTGTGTGTGTGTGTGTGTGTGTGTAATAATTATAATAATAATAATAATAATCGGTTTATTAAAAAGTAGCAGCTGGGAGGCTGAAAATATACATGTAACATAAAACACTAATGATAAAAATGAGAATGAACACAAGTGTGTGTGTGTGTGTGTGTGTGTGTGTGTGTGTGTGTGTGTGTGTGTGTGTGTGTGTGTGTGTGTGTGTGTGTGTGTGTGTGTGTGTGTGTGTGTGTGTGTGTGTGTGCATGGTGGTATATAGAATAGATTGCAATTTAATAATAACGTATTTACATATCCCGTTATATATCAGTAAGAAGCTGTGTAAATCGAAAACTGGCGAACAGTATATTTTCCACGTTTTTCCTCCTCTACTTTTTTCATCAGGATAAATGGATAATAATAAACTTTTGGTAAGTAATAAATAAACTGAGTGTCACACGGATCATAATATTAAACTTTTGGTGAGTAATAATTTAATAAACTGAGTGTCACACGAATAATAATCATACTACTAATAATGTTTTACCTGCTGGCTGTGGGTGTGGTGAGTGGGACCATCTCCTGTGCCTTGGCCTCGTTGTGGACAGGTAGGAGACCAGGGGGAAGGGCCACCTCTTCCTCCAGGTCGGAATCATCGGAACTCTCTTCCTTACACCACAAACAGCGGCAACACTTGGACATCCTGGGGGGGGGGGGGGGGGGGGGAGACAATATTACCATTCTGTGACCCATTTTAGTCTCTAGCCACGCCCCCTAGGTAGGTTAAGTTAGGTTAGGTTAGGTCAGGTCAGGTCAGGTTAGTTTAGGTCAGGTCAGGTCAGGTCAGGTCAGATTAGGTTGGTTCATAATCCGACAACACAGATAACTTTTCGTAGAGGGACATGATACAATTTTTCCCCTACAATGACACCTTCCCCACACAGTGTTACCAGCTCGGATGACATAAACATTTGGGGACGTGATCGTGAATTTACGACCTCGAATGAACATGCAGGATGTGTTCACGTAAATGGATTTTAAGCCCTTTTACAGATCATAAAATAGACGGAACTTAATTTTAGCTGAAATTCCCCCATTTCTCGTGACGTTAAGGTGGTAGTTCTTTTTTGGTACATTGGAGTGTCTTGATTCCTCCAAACTATGCCAGGAAACAGGATCAGATGAACAAAAATAATGGTGTTCTGTTGCTTGGAATAGTTTGGTGGATTCAGTTGCTCCAGATTTACCAACACAAGACTCTCCCCTTAAATCACAGTTTCTTCTAACGATCTCGCACAAAATTATATCGACCACTGATTTGACTTGGAGGAATTAAGTGTGACTATAAATGTTTTCTTGTGATGTTGGCAGTTCAAGAAGTGTGTGTGTGTGTGTGTGTGTGTGTGTGTGTGTGTGTGTGTGTGTGTGTGTGTGTGTGTGTGTGTGTGTGTGTGTGTGTGTGTGTTCCTAATGGTTGGACACAAGACGAATGAACCACTGGACTTAAGGGACCCTGTGATGTAGTTACAAAATTGGAATTATTAGATTAACCTCGTGGGGCAAGTCATAATTATTATATGGTTTATACTTTCAGGCCTATATACTGTATATCCTTATATTCCTATACTTCACTGATTCATTTGTAATGTTATATAAATGTTCGATAATCGCATGGAAAAAGTGAGTAGGAAATGCAGTGTGTGAAATTATGAAATGGTGTGTGGTTCAAGTTATCAGTCCTTGTTTGTGCTACGTTATAGTTTCTGTGGTTTTGTGGTGTTATATTTTTATGACCTTCATCTCTTTTCATAGATTCCTGCACCCCATCCTCCTACTATCCTCATCCGACCCCTCACCCTACACCCTACCCCATGTACCCATCCTGCTATATCACCCTACCTCGTCCATCCTGCTATCCCCTTCCAACTCCTCACCCTACCCCCTACCCCATGCTCCCATCCTGTTATCACCCTACCTCGTCCATCCTGCTTTCCCCTTCCAACCCCTCACCTCGCCCCTTACCCCACCCAGTCACGTGTCGACAGCTTGGCTTGCGAGACACACCCTATCAGCCACGCCTGTCACTGCCCTCTCCACCTGACACCTTTGCAAAATGTGGAACCTCCCATAGACAGGTTGCGAACATTTACTCTTGCGCCGATATCACCCGAGCTTGTAAATTCGCGACCACGTACAGTTCTAATATGTTTATGTCATCCGAGCTGGTAACACTGTGTGGTGAAGGTGTCATTGTAGGTGAAAGATTGTATTATGTCCCTCTACTATGTTCCACCTACTCTGTTTCCTCACCAAATAAATGATACCAGCTCAAATGGCATAATGATCTAAGTACGTGGTCGCGAATTTACAAGCTCGGGTGTACAAGAATATACTTTCATGAATAATATTTACATCTGCTTGTAGTCTCGTTATCACTCTGGTATTTTCTGATAATAAATTTAAAATGGTAAATGCTACTAAGATAGTATGTATGTGTAAGATAGCAAATGTAAGATAATAAATGTAAGAGTAAATGTAAGATAGTAAATGTAAAATAGTATGTGTAAGATAGTAAATGTAAGATAGTAAATGTAAGATAGTAAGACGTTGGCTGATAATCAAAACCATGATACCTTAATTTAACTTGCTTTGAGGGAAAGGGAGAATTCAACGTAGGATAAGCTGAGGTGCCAAGACGAGAGAGCAGATACTGGTAAAACAGGAGATGGTGTTGTTGTTGGTGATGATGTCTAGAGGAGGAGGGGGGGGAGGGTGGAATGTTATGATAAGGCTCAGCAGGTCATTATACCGAGTCACTGTAAACACCAACAGGAACCCTTCGTCTGCTTTGTATATACCTGCAGGTGTTGTTGTTGTTGTTGACGTGCTCGCGCGTGTGTGTGTTGCGTATGTGTCTGTGTGTGTGTGTGTGTGTGTGTGTGTGTGTGTTTCAGGTCACCGCACTGCACACAAGCACACCTTTCCGTACACCACCACCACCACCACACGTTTATTGAAGAAATGAGGGCCACAGACTCATGCACCACCTCCCCGAAATGAGAGAAGGATCTATTCCAGCTGACTTTCATTCACTATAGTTCCTGTTATACATGGCTCTTATTTTTTTTTCTCTAAGGTCTTAAATACAGATCAATATTTGTTTTCACTTATTACTCTTGCTGTACAATAGTTCCAACTTTCTCACTGATTACTCTTGTTGTATGAATGGTTCTTGGTGCCACTCACTCATTCACTCACTGATGGTTTATGTCACCGGAGTTCATTCTGGCTCTCAAAGGCCATAAAAAGTCCCCCCCAAAACACCACTAAGTGATAAATAATGTTGTTGTTTTACACATGTCACTGCTTGTGCCACACTTTCTACCAAGATCTAAAATTCTAGGTCTTGCTTTCTACTTCACTCACAAGAATTCTTCCTGCTTGCTGTCACACCTCTCTTATAAACTTTTTCTGGCGTTATATGACCTCACTGTTGAGGCGCCTAATTCCAATCAATCAATCAATCTCACAACAATCCATCACAATATTGAACTTTCCGTGGTGACTGTTATCAAAAAGTCCGTTTCGGTCACTTGAACTTTTCTTCTTGTTAACAAATCTGCGTTGTTTTCTTTCTTAACACTCAGGCAAGATTTGGTATCATCCTACAGTGTATCAAAAAGAATTCAACTCCGTTCTCAATAAACAAGAAAGTTCTGTGTCTCCATGTTATCAACGCAATCTTATCAGCAGTTCCTTAAGCTTAATCTTCTATCAATTCATTTCCTGTCTATGTTTATTTTCACGTGGGTTCCAACAAACAGGAAACGGATGAGTGAGTTCCCCTCCGAGTGGGACGATGAAGGCGTAAAAGTCCATAGGGAGTGAGTGAGTTATTATGGGAGTATACGGACGATAAACGACGAGGAAGATTAGTTCATTAGATGTTGTTACTTTGCTGAATGTTAGAACGCTGGCATGTTGTAGTCAACGCATTTTCATTTAAGGGGGAAATTTTTTTGTGTTGGTAAATCTGAAGCAACTGAAACCTCCAAATTATTCCAAGCAACAGAACACTATTATTTTTGCTCTTCTGGTCCTGTTTCCTAGCGTACTTTGGAGGAATCAAGGCACTCCAATGTACCAAAATAGAATTACCACCTTAATTAATATGGAGGAAAGGTTATGAAGTTCCTGTACGAATTCTGGGGTTTGTGTTTACATGTGTGTCTCTCCATTAAATGTATAGGTGTGTGTGTGTGTGTGTGTGTGTGTGTGTGTGTGTGTGTGTGTGTGTGTGTGTGTGTGTGTGTGTGTGTGTGTGTGTGTGTGTGTGTGTGTGTGTATGTGTGTGTGTGTGTGTGTATGTGTGTAGCACCACCAAAGATAAACTATTACAAGTACAACAACAATAATATTGGTAACTACCGGTATTTTAGCTGAGAATGTATGTACAGTGTGTATAGGGAGATGTGGGTGTGGTTGGTGGGACGTGGGGTTAGGTTAGGTTAGGTTAGGTTAGGTTAGGTTAGGTTAGGTAGGGTGGGCGTGGGCTTGAGGTGAGTGGGAAGGAGGCATATGAGTGGTGGATTAAAGTTGAAGAGGGTGTGTGGGGTTGATGAGGTTATGGTATGTGGTCATTAGTATTGGAGGTGCATGGGGTTGAGGAGTTGAGTGAGTTGGGGTTGACTGATGTGATTGTGACACGGTAATGGTCATGTGAGGTTGAAGGGGTTAGGTAAGGTGGGATGGGAAGGGGTAACAAGGTGATTATACTGAGGGGGTTGAGTGGGGTTGTGGGGCCTGTGGTGGTGGTAGTGGGTGAGGGAAGTGAGAGGTCCCAGTGAGAGGTGGGAGAGCAGCGGTGGCAGTCTGGGCAGGGTAAAGGTTAGACGGCAACTGGCACTCTAGAAGGCACTCACACACACCATACCCCTGCCCTACCCACACAATACCCCTACCCTACCCTACCCTACCCACACCATGCCCATACCCTACACTACCCTAACCAACCCTGCCCTACTATATACCCTACCTAAAAGGTTAATACTCTCCCTAAGTCTTCATGCCCTGCCCTACCCTAATGTACGGTACCTTACCTTACCCTAAACTACTCTACCTTGCCCTATGTTACTCTGACGAAGAAGCAGTAGCGAGAGAGAGAGAGAGAGAGAGAGAGAGAGAGAGAGAGAGAGAGAGAGAGAGAGAGAGAGAGAGAGAGAGAGAGAGAGAGAGAGAGAGAGATAAGGGGAGATGAGAGTATAAATAGAGTTGGTGAGACGATGTCGTAGCAATATTTTGGGAGTCATAAGCATACACACACTCTCTAGCCTCAGGAAGGAAGGTAAAGAGGACTGACTATGTGACTATATTTTGGAGGAATCAAGGCACTCCAATGTAACAAAAATATACTATCCCCTTAATAAGGGCCCTGTGATCGTGTATGATACTGTCTTGGAGGCTTCTGATTCCTCCTGACCATGCCACAAAACAAGCTCCTTCCATATAGGTGGTGTTTCGTGGCAATATTTGAAGGACTCATTTATCTCCAATTTTCTGACTACATCACAGGGTCCCTTACGTATGAAGTGTGTGTGGTACAGCAGCCGTCACTCACCCTAAGTTTATTAATTTGTAAGATTTATTACGCTGAGTTAATTAGGAAGAGAGAGGGTGACAAGGGGCCCAAGCTGAATCTCTCTCTCTCTCTCTCTCTCTCTCTCTCTCTCTCTCTGCGTGTATGTGTGTGTGTGTGTGATTATACTCTTAGAACCTCTTGACCTCCAGTCCATACCAACCTGAACGTTAGCCAGAAAACACACCTCCAATGAAAAAAAAAAAAAAAAAAAAAAAAAAACACGACAGGAGACATGTGACGTGAGTGAGGGGAGTGAGAGTAAAAGTAATATATTAATAACCTCGTCAAGAGCATTGGCTAGACTACAAGATGGTATGGTACTCCTTACTTCTTTCTTCAACACTCACCAACCTTCACATACAGACATGGACAAGAAAAAATGTTCTTCCATGTAAAAGTGCATAAAGGAGATTAGAACTTTTTGTGGTTAGGCTATATGTTAGACACAGTTAGAGGGTTACTACTACTAATACTAGGACTGCTATTACTATTACTATCACTGTTGCTGCTACTACTACTACCATTGCTACTACTACTACTATCACTGCTACTACTACTACTACTACTACTATCTCTGCTGCTACTACTACTACCATTGCTGCTGCTACTACTATCACTACAATCAAATAACCAACAAACACTTTCCTTCCATCGTGCAAATAAATCAATATCATATCAAAATATAATCATACAAAAACACCTTATGTCAACTCAACCCCCTCAATTATTATTATAAGGTGTAGCAAACTCATACACGTGTTGTTCTTTATTACCAAGATATTTACTACGATGGAAGGAAAGTGTTGGTGGATATTTGATTGTGGCTGTACATACATACTCATTCCTCACCAGCATTAGTGTTGTTGATTAATCTCTCCCTCACTCTCTACCATTACTTCATTATTACCTTCTCCCTCATAAGCTTGTCTCAACAGTTTTATTTCTTCTCTCCATCAGCGTCACCTCATTACCCTAGCTCTTCTCCTCCTCACTTCACCATAACTTTGCCTACCTACCTCCCTTCCTCTTCTACTATATATTATATACTAGCAGCGATACCCGACGTTGTCCGGGTGAAAATCCTACATGTGGTTTTATCAATAAATTTCCTCTAATTATTTTTATATTTTTATACAATGTGAACTTATTAGGGGGGTGGGAGTGGGGGCGTGGGGTAGGGGTGGGGGTGGGGCGGGGTTGGGGGTGGGGCGTGGGCGGGGGCGGGGGTTGGGGCTGGGTGAGCGAAGCGAGCAGCGCCGCAGGCAAAAAAAAAAAATTATATAAAAAAAATTTATATAAAAAAAAAAATTATAAAAAAAAAATTATATAAAAAAATTTATATAAAAAAATATATAAAAAAAAAATTATATAAAAAAAAATTATGTAAATTTTTTTTTATATATTTTTTATGGGTGGGGGCGTGAAGGAATGATTGCTGAGAAACACCTTAAATACACTCAGATTGCCATTTAGTTATTAAGTGTATTTAAGGTGTCTCTCGGCAATCATTCCTTAATGACTGGGATAATCTTAGGTTTAGAGGTCATGTCAGGTCAGGTCAGGTCAGGTAAATCCTTTTTAGCACCTTATACATGCTTTGAACTCGCAGTGGCAACACCTTCAGGTTGCCAGTTTGTTGTAAGTGTATCTGTATATAAGGTGTCTCTCAGCAACCATTCTTTTACATTCTGTTCTTTCCCCTGAAGATGTGAATTACACGAAAGCGCTTGGGACTCCGTGTTTATTTTTCCTTCCTTGTGGATTTACGCATATTCCTGAATCACGTGCCACCAAGTGATTTATTTGCATATATATATATATATATATATATATATATATATATATATATATATATATATATATATATATATATATATATATATATATATATATATATATATATATATGTATATAGGCTATGTGGTTGTGACGTGAGTGCGAACTACATATTTTTTGCTGCATTTTTTCCACCTACTCCTGAGGTGGTATAGGGCCCAGACGGAGGAAGGGTGGGTAAATAAGGGAGTCGCCAGGTGACTATCCATTTATAACACCTAAAACATGGTCGGTGCTGGGTGTGGGTGTATATAGGCGAGAGGCAGGAGGGTGTGGGTGCTAGATGAGAGGGTGTGGGTGTGAGGCAAGTGGGAGGGTGTGAGTGGTATAGGTGAGGGTGGGAAGGTGTGGGTGGTATAGGTGAGGGTGGGAAGGTGTGAGAGGCGGGGGGTAAGGGTGTGGGTGTATATAGGTGAGAGGCAGGAGGGATGGCGTGGGGGAGGGGGGGAACAGTGTAGATGGAAGGGCGTGGCTGATAGGTGAGTGGGAAGGTATGAGTGGTAGGTGAGAGGCGGGAGGGAAGGTGTGGGTGGAGGTGAGGGCGTGCGGGAGGTGTGGGTGAGGAGGGGGGAACAGTGTGGATGGAAGGGCGTGGCTGGCAGGTGACGGCAGGAGAGGGAAGAATGATATAGAAGTGAGAGGATGAAAGGTGCACGGGGGAGTGAAGGAAATAAGTGAATGTTGGAGAAGACGGAGGGAAATATGATGTGGAAGTATATATAGTGGAAGAGGGAAGAGGTGAGAAGATGAAAGAAAGGTGCATGGGGGAGTGAAGGAAAGAAGTGGGGGTGGGAGAGAGCGGTGATATCGGGGTGATGGGATAAGAGGGTCGTTAAGTGGATTGGGCAGGCAAGTGGGGGTGAGGGGTTAGCCTAAGTGGGTGAATGGTAAGTGACAACGGGGTGTAAGGGGGTGATGTAGGGGGTGGAAAGTGTAGCCTATCTATAAAAGGACCAGAAAACCACAAAATAAACAGTATCAATATCGATAGGCCTATAGGGGGGATAAACTTGTACACAAACTGAAGCAAGAATAAACGAAAATAGCTACATTCATCTATCAGTCTATAAAAAAAAAGTAAGCTATAGAGTTGGCTACAGAGTTTGATAAAGAAATTAAAACAAATTAGTTCATTGTCGCAGCCAGAAATTATTTGGGCAGATATTATTTGGGTGATCTTTCAGGGACCCTGTGATGGAGTAAACAAATTGGAGATAAATGAGTCCTTCAAATCTTACCACAAAACACCAACTATAGGCTATATGGAAGGAGCTTGTTTTGTGGCCTAGTCGGGTGAAGTCAGAACTCTCCAGTTTTCATAAGTTCAGCCACAGAAATTAAAACAGTATAATATTGTACTTATTTCCTTTGGAGGCACATTCCATTATTCCCTGCTATTATATGTTGACATGAATAGACAACAGTAGGATAATTGATTGATTGATTGATTGATATTAGGCGCCGCAACAGTGAGGTTATATTGAGCCAGAAAAAAGTTATAGAGAGGGGAGACAGCAAGCAGGAAGGAAATAGAAAGAAAAGAGGGACAGTTGAAGAATTAAAAGCTAGTGGCTGAGGCCGAAGGGGCGCCAAAACATAGACATATTGATCATGTTTGACCCCATAGCATAGAGACTGTAGAGACTGTACTGAAGGTGACGTGAAATGGAAATTGAAAAACAAGTATATTACCGGTATGCATTAACAAAATAGTTCATAATTATCTTTACTCTAGATCCAGCCCAAACTGACCTGACTATATAACCTAGCCTTATGAGAACCAGGGCAAACTATCAGGACCTAATGAGAACCAGGGCAAACTACCGGGACCTAACTAGAACCAGGGTAGACTACCAGGACCAAACCAGAACCAGGGCAGACGACTGGGACCTAACCAGAACCAGGAGAGACTACCAGGACCTAACCAGAACCAGGAGAGACTACCAGGACCTAATGAGAACCAGGACAGACTACTAGGACCTAACCAGAAATTAATAAGCAATGCAATAAGAATATATAAAATTAATAAGTACAATATTGCAATAATCCTTTATACAATTTAGGGCCGTATTCAAGAACGTTTGTGGTGTATACGATGGCGTGGTACCCGTACGATGGCCGTATTTTTTTGTCTGGTGTCATCGTACCGACAAAACGCCATCGTATACACCATGGATGTTCTTGAATACAAATGTCGTGGAAGAATTTTTTTTATATTTAATTTATATATATATATATGTAACTTACCTCACTCGGGATTCGAACCCCAGGCCAGATGAAAGTGTTGTCCACTACTCTATGACACACACACACACACAAAGAAAAAAAGGGGGACTATAGCTCCAACGTGAACATGTAGTAACCACAACAGCCATTGATATCACCAAGACGTTGTCGTTCACACTTCACAGTAGTAGACTAATATTTTAGTGTTAAGCCCCTATCATACAGGGCATTTCGTCGAATCGTCGGACTGTTTCACCCAACTAATAAACAGTCATTTGGTACAACAACAACCAGTTCGTCAAACTTGAAATCATCCCTAGCTGACGTATTCACGCAACTCGTGCGATTCGTCCAACCATGGCCAAGAATGCCCAAGATAAACATAAATATATATTGTTCTTATGTCCAACCATCTCCAACGTAAATAGTTGGGATATTATGTAGTCTCACAGCACTGACTCGTTCCTCACTTTTTTTATAAGGGCAATTTCAATGAAATAATACTGATTTATGTCGTCTGGAAAGTGTGAAGAATGTGGCCCATGTGGGTCAATGTTTGCTTTGTAGTAGGTACACAAATATCATATCAGCATCATATGACTCCAATAAATATAACGCATAACTATATATTCTCATGTATATAATTTCTTATAATATACAGTACATGATGGTATATATATCAATACTTATCAACTGCTTTCAATATTTTTAATCAAGAGAAAAAGTATAGACAATTAGACATATCTTTGACTCCGGAGTAGTTGGGTGAAATGCCCAACTTTTGTAACATTTCTTCAAACCTGGGCAGCGCGTTTGATCCCACGAAATGACTCTCAGGTTGGACCAAGGTCTAATGAAATGGGGGGGGGTAGAGCAGCATCAGTTGAGCCCAAAGTCAGGTGATATTTTAACCTGAGAGGCTGAGACCGAGTCACTGAGGCAGAGCGTCCAATGAAACCTGGGTATGTGGGGTCAGCTGACGGTATAAGCACTGGGTGTACAGCTGGCTGACAGACCTTGGGTTGGACAAACTGGTTCGACAAAACGACAAGTTGGATGAAACAGTCCGACGAAATGCACAGTGTGATAGGGGCTTTATTCAGCTTTAAAATCAACAGTACTGTACTTCTAAAAATGATACAATATGGTTACCATCTCGTGATATTTTGTGATTCACTACTTCATGTTGTGTTTCATCATCAAAATAATTAGTGAAGAAAATAAAAATATGTTAGGATCATGAGAGGTGGAAAAGAAACAGAAATGAAACACTTGAGTATCTATGGAAACCCGTCCACAAGACATTTGTGGCGGCCAGAAAAATATTGCGATCGGGTTCCTTTTATTTGCCATGCCACAGTCAAGATCTTGGCCACAGTGACTCAGACTCGCCACAAGCGCTTTGTGCCAAGTTTGTGGTCGCCATAGCTTCCTTCCTTGGTAGCCATGAGGGGTGGTTCCACGACGAAAGCACCTTCACTCAGGACCTATCTCCTCTCTTGAGTTAGTCTTGTAAGTCTAAAATTATCTTTTTCTCCTTAATTACAACCATTATTCACCTGACAGTATCCCATTGTAGCATATACATTATACTCTGGTCTGATAATAACTGAACTGGGATAGTATCTGGTACACAGGCTGTCTCATCAACTCCTTCCATCACTAAGGTTATAGACACAAACAGAAAAATACTGGCAATGATTATTGTCCAAATATTCATTCACATGGAGTAAGTCCTTATTCTCTCCAAGAAAATAAAGGGCTGCCTGGCCATGATACAACACAGCAACATCTCTACCTCACTTGTTAAGATTTTACTGGAGGCTGTCCTATCCATTTGAATGAGGCTATTTACTACTTGTCCTATAGGGAACACCCGGAGGGGATTTGTTTAGTATTGGGTAATACTGTACTTTGTGTTGAAGGCGAGGTAATGAGGTATGGTATTCTTCATGGTACACTTGCAATCCACAATCCCTAGCCAGCCTCAGTCAAAGCCCAAGATCTGGACGAAAGCCCACCCAAACCATTATGAGGCCACACAAATTTCGAACCAATGAAGGCTTTGGGTGGGCTGTCGTTTAGAAACCACCTGCTCCAGACCTTGGACTTTGACTGAGGTGTGGGCTAGGGATTGTGGATTGTGAGTGTACTAAAGAGAAATACCAGATGCAGCTACAATATAAACCTGGATAAGTAAAGCATTGAGAGAATAGGTTCATGTACAGCCACAATCAAATAACTACCGACACTTTCCTTCCATCGTGCAAATAAATCAATATCATATCAAAATATAGCCATACAACACCTTATGTCAAGTCAACCCCCTCAATTATTATGAGGTGCTACAAAATCACACACGTGTTGTTCTTTATTACCAAGATATTTACTACGATGGAAGGAAAGTGTCAGTGGATATTTGATTGTGGCTGTACATACCAAAATACTTTATACCATACACTGCATTTATATACTGTATATATATATTATATATTTACAATAGCTCGGCACATTATTGGCAAATCTGATATGATATCAACACATATTATATATAGGACACCACAGCCAGAGATTTAAGCAAAGTGATAATTCTCTTTCTTTTTAATTCTGTGAATATTATCCTTACTTTTGCTGCAATTACTATACAGCTAAGGTATGTGATTTACCATCCACAAGTTTGGTTCACAAAAGACTGTACAATATATACAAAATTATTAAATAAATCCACAGCTTCCTATCAATCTATAGCTCTGACTCATCCCTTGCATTCTCATCAAGGGTGGCAGTACGGTATGGTATTTTTGTAGACATTAATTTTGGATGACTTTAATAAGCTAATATAATTACTCTCATACTGCAAGATATGAATTTGTTGACAATATATCACATAATTTCTTTTCAGGTCCTGTTTTCATAATATTGTATCTGATAATTTTCAACAACAGACGGAATGACGATAAAGGTGGCGAGATGGAGAGTGAGGTATGAAAGTGGAGGAGTAGAGTGAAGGAGTGCTGGGAAGGGAGAGGGGGAAGAGTTGTTGTTGTGGTTATTTGGACTAGACGAGTCTGGTATGAAATTACAGTACGATATTTTTAAAAGTGCGGAATATTATGTTTTTCGTACCATACTGTACTGTTCACCCATCTGACAGGGTTTAAATTAAAATAATGTCTGTAGGAAATAATCTAACTATACTCAATATTTTCTCAGCTGAGATTCCAATCTTTGATGTTGCACCTGTGCAGTACTGTATGTCTATAGCTCTATACAGTAGCTCTAATGCCTCGTTATCTCCAGGAACTCCCCCAAAGTGGGGTGGCCACGTCAGAAGTGTCTCCAGTTTTCTCTGTTCCAACACTCCCTCCTTACTTGGTCAAGCCCTCCTCTGCCCTTCATGTTTCTCTCCTTTACATACTCTTCCACTCTGTTCTGCCTTGTAACCGGAGGTCTACCTCTCACACCAGGTGCCACAGCTTCACTTCCATACACCTTCTTTACAAACTATGCACCTTGCATTCTCTCTACATGCCCAAATCACCTCAATGTATTACACTTCACTCTCTCAACAACTCCACACTCAATATCAATTGCCTTCTCACTCATAGCACATCTCTCATACACTCTCATTAGTTTCTCCATCCCACCTAGTAACTCCACATGCTCCTCTTAAGTAACTATATGTATGGGAATATGTATGGGAGACAATATGGAGCTACATTTGCAAGACTTATAATTGGAGTTATGATTATTCTGTGTGAGGATGATTAATAACATATGACATTTAAGGACCCTGTGATCGTGTATGAAACTTGGAGGCTGCCGATTCCTCTTGGACATGTCACGAAACAAGCTCCTTCCATATAGGTGGTGTTTCGTGGCTATCATTGAAGGACTCATTTACCTCTAATTTTCTGACTACATCACAGGGTCCCTAAAGCCGTTTTTATTTTTATGCTTATTGTGGGGAGCCAGCAAGTTCACAGTAAGCAAGAACAGTATAATAAAGCATAGGTGCCACATCTAGGATTCTGGGTCATAAACTGAGAACAAATCAAGTTTAGCAACTAAATAAGCACATTAATACAGTAGAATTATCATATATAAGAAATATTAAAGCAGAGTGAAATAACATCCAGTATTCATCATTATCTATGTATTAGCACCGAGGTGTAAAAGAACAGGAAAATAATTCTGTAGCCATGGTACTCTCACTAGTTTTGACAGACAGAAGAAAACCAAAAACAAACACTTTATCACAAACACTTTATCTTTTGATAATGACTAAGAGAATAATAAGGGTAATGATAGTCCCAGAGAGACCAAGTATACATTTCATATTGCGATTCTTGCGCTGGTAATGTTCTGCTCGTTTCAATTGTTTGGCTCCTTCTTCTACCTTGACTGCTGCATGTTCCACATTGTAGTCTATCCTGTCTAACACTGTTCCCTGAAATGAAGTTTGAAAATGTATATATTACAGTATGTTCCTTGTGCTAAAAATAAGCAAGATAATAAAAAAAAAAAATCATGCCAGGTAGCACTGATGACTCCACTCTTACATTGAAAACCAAACTTACCAGTACTCTATTTCTTTTTCTCTGAAGAGGTCAATAAACATAAGGCAGCAGTGATAAGTAAAGCTAATTCTTGTCCAAACATTATATATAACATGTAAACCATTGATTGTGAATTAATATGAACCTATTCCACTATTGGAAGTTAGGAGTATTTCCCTTTGACAAGATAAAATGTCAGGCACCAGAGACCCAGTGATGTAGTCAGAAAATTGGTGGTAATGGAGTCCTTCAAATACTGCCACAAAACACCACCTATATCGAAGGAGCTTGTTTCGTGGCATGGTCAGGAGGAATCAGTAGCCTCCAATTTTCATATACGATCACAGGGCCCTTAAGGGAAATAACTGTTGTGGGCACATTGGAGCACATGTAGTCCTCCAAACTCTATCATCATAAAACACGTCTCTACAGTCTTATGTGGAGGGATTCTGTTGCATGGAATATATTGGAGGAATCAGAGCCTTAGAATTTGATACATGAAGGTTATTTTCCTTAAGGGACCCTGTGATGTAGTAAAAAAATTGGAGATAAGGGAGTCCTTCAAATATTGCCACGAAACACCACCTGTATGAAAGGAGCTTGTTTCGTGGATGGTCACAAGAATCAGAAGCCTCCAAATTTTATACATAATCACAGGGTCCTTAAGTTCATGATTAGCTTACAAATACTCTGGCTTCTACCTGCTCAGCGACTAAGTATGCAACATCTTTGAAGAGTTGGTTGAGATGGAGAGTAGAATGGAGTACATGTTTTACTGCTTTGTCTCTTTCCTCCACCTGTGATGTGTTGTCTGCCAGAAAGATTAACTGCTCTTGGTTCCACGCTCTGCAACACCAAGCATTAATTAATCAGGAATCATGAACACTATCTCTTTTTGTCAACTACTGTAAACCTTATTCTTGAAAAATGGTGGATCTCCTCTCTCCAATTAAACACCTGATTTTAGTGTTTGTTTAGTAGTGATTTTAATGTTCTATAAAATTTCATTTTTGTTCCAAGGTACTGAATCTAGGTCAGCATAGGCTTTTTACAAATGCTTGAATAAAAAAAATAAAAATAAAAAAACCTCTGACATGCCACATCTGCAGTAGTGATGGTGGTCATGACTCACTGGTTATATGTGTTGGCACCATCAAAAGTTCCATAGTCGCTATCATAGTCTCCTCCACCTTCATGCACAAAGGAACTCGTCTTCTTAATGTTGTTCATGGCTGTAATACAGAATTATAATTAATTCATAACTTTTTTTACCATCTATTTATCTATCTATAGCTCTGATGTCCTATTCTCTCTGGGGTGGCCAGGCCAGAATTCAACAAAGTTTATGGTAATATTAATTATTGTAACTGTAAATGAAAGAAAACTAATTTACAAAGTATTTCTACAATACTGAGGTGAACTTATCTCTTCCTAAACTGAAAAGCTATTGTTTTACTGAATAGAGTTTGGTATATCAGAGAAATATTCAGATGGAACTAGGCATCCAGTTTTTCTGCAATATTTGGTTTAAGGAACCACGTGATTTAGTAAGATTTTTGGAGGTTAGTAAGTCCTACAAACATTACCACAAAACACTTTGAAGGAGTTTGTTTCATGGGATGGTCAGGAGGAATCAGGAGCCACCAAGTCTCATACACAATCACAGGGTCCTTAATGAGGTTTGGTTTATCAGAGGTTCACTGTATAGTATTTGGGGTTCTGCCAATACACTACAGTACCTACACACTTAGAAGGGTCACACACACTAACTGCTAAGTTGTCCCATCAACACAAGAGAAATTCCCCACTTATAAGCACTGACGACATGATAATTAGTAATGTACTACTCTATACAGTATTGATATATGTCCAAGTCATATTAGTACCAATATTTATAATTATCAGAAGTAGATACTCACATGCGGTGAAAGCAGAGCAGGACGTCATGAACTCATTTTTCACTTCCTGGAGAGCAAATCCAAGAGCCTTCACTACATTCCTATTGAGTATGTCTTCTCGTCCACCAACTCCACTGCCTCTACTGTGCTTGATCTGTACCATCAGCATTTGACATCGCTCTAAACTCTGTAAAACAATATGCTTATATCATACTACTTCTGTGGTTAGATTAGAATTGTCTAAATAAGAATTCTTTCTATCATATATTCCAACATATCTGAAAAGTTCCTACTCCTAAGAGTTACAAGTTCCATTCATAAAACAAATTGATAATTACTACCCAGTATTTTTCATATTTATCAGACATACAAAAAGACCTAAGATAATGATGTTGTTGTAGTTCTCCAGACAACAACAACATTTAGGATGTTCTTTTAATTACCGTACTGATACTCACTGAAAAACACACACACATGCACATACCCGCCTGATCTCATTGGTATGTGTCGCAAGTTGCCGTTCCTCTTCCGTGTTGTCATCCAGCGACGGCCGACGAACTAGATTGCTCTGTAGGGCCGCAACTCGCTTGGTCTTCTCTCGTAGTGACACAATATTATACTGTACCTCCTCCACCAATCCTGCCCAGTCTGGCAAACCTCTTCTCTCACCTCCATATCCTAAACCATTCTCCAGCTCCTCACTTAACACTAGAGATTCCTGGTCCGAGTATGCCTGCAATTAGAAACACAAACTGAGTTAAAGGACCATGTGATGTAGTCAGAAAATTGGAGATGAACGAGTATTATAACAGGTAACAAGTAATTATGCCTCAGTAGATTAACGTTACATATTATAACAGGTAACAAGTAATTATGCCTCAGTAGATTAACGTTACATATTATCATCATCATCATCATCATCCTTTTCGTTTAACGTCCGTATTTTCCCATTTAGGATGGGGTTGGACGGGCGATGACTGCTCTCCACATCTGTCTATCTTGTACCATATGTTCTTCTATTCCCATTAAATTCATATCGACTCTCACCTCCTCCACCTCACTCAACACACACCCCTCTGCTCTTCTCACATGTCCAAACCATCTCAGTCTTCTCTGCCTCAACCTAACAGAAAGGTCTTCAACCCCACACATCTCTGCCACTTCACTGCTAGACCTCCCATCTTGCCACCTTATTCCTGCCGTGTATCTCAGCATTCTACGGTCACAGCTGCGTATAACCTCCATCGGTCTGTTTGTCAATGCCCATGTTTCTGTTCCATACATAAGAGCAGATCTCACACAGGCTTCATATATCCTTCAGCTGGTCCTCAGCCCTATGCTGCGGTTCACCAATAAACTGGCTATTTCTCGCCATCTTCCACATGCAGTTGCTACTCTCGCTCTTACCGCTCTTTCCACTCCTGCTTCACAGTCCAACACATCTCCCAAGTAGCAGAACTGTTGCACTTCCTCTAACACGCCTCCATTTACCATCAACCCGGCATCCTCTTCATCACCATCACTACCCATCCCCTCCCTCACACATCTAGGACATACAAAGTTCTGCACACCTCGGAGAACTATCAAACCCGAGCATCGTTGGTGACACCATTTATTACACTCAGTACACAGCACTGAGTTTGTTCCCACTCCTCTTCCACAACATCCACATGGCCATCTTCCTGACTGAATTAATTTTCGAGCCTTGTTTCCTGTCACCATCATTTTTGTCTTTTCCATGTTTATTTTCAGCCCCCTCTGTTCCATCGTTTCCTTCCACCTGTTAAACATATTTGTTACTTCTTCCTTTGATTCTGCTGTCAAGACCAGATCATCGGCATAGAGCAGTTCCCACGGACCATTTCCTCTTGCCAATTTAGTAGCCTCCTCCATTACTGTGATGAAGAGTAGTGGACTAAGAGCTGATCCCTGGTGTACTCCCACTCCAATGTCAAACTCCTCTGATGTTCCTGCCTTTGTTTTCACCATTGACCTTGATTCCACATACAGAGACATGACTGCAGCCACAAGCCTTTCTGGCACTTTTTGTCTCTTCAGTGCCCACTCAATCGCTCTCCTTGGCACTCGATCAAATGCCTAACCTTATGTCCTAACCTTAACAACCTTCAGTCCTAACCTTAACAACCATCGGTCCTAACCCTAACAACTTTCGGTCCTAACCCTAACAACCTTCGGTCCTAACCCTAACATGAAATTTTATATTGTGACGAAACGAAATACGAGCACCAACTTAAATCTTCATGACGGTATTGTATATATAATTAACTATTATGTTTGCATATTGACATTAAAATGTATTTGGAGGCGTGCTTATAAACTTATACCTGTATATTTCATAAAATGAAAATGTAATATGTTCAGGTGTAATAAATTTAAGAGGAGGTTGCACTTATTGTTGGGGCGGGGTAATATCTCCCAAAACATTACTTTGCGAAGGTTGTTTAAGTTTAAGTTTAAGTTTAAGTTGTGAATGATAAATTCGTTCAAAACACACTATAAAACATTGTATTCTGAAAACCTCGAGTCAAAAGCAGATTATGGACAAACGCTTGACTATTACCCAAATAACTGCTACTAACCTCAACAAGTAATAACAAATAACAATATGCTTACCTCGACTCGTTTATACATATTTTTCCTCTGTATGGCCTTATCCCTCATGATTATAAATACATGGGTTAAGTTTTTGGATGCCATTTTGACCTAGTTGCCAATATCAGTCTGTTGGATGTAAGAACTGAACTTTTAAACTATATATTAATTTAAAAGGTTTTTCTGCTGGTGTTGGTGAATCTCTGGGCAGCTGGCTACCTGTCACAGTGTTGCCAACTTGCCAACAGCTGCAAGGTTGGCTTCACGAAATTTCCCCAGATTTAACATCAGAATTTCCATTTTTGCCTCATATTCAACATCAGAATTTCCATTTTTGCTTCAACTTCAGTATCAACATTTTCCTTTTTTTGCTTCAATTTCAACATCAGAATTCCCGTTTTTGCTTCAATTTCCACATCAGAATTCCTATTTTTACCTCAATAATTCCCTGTTACTCTTGAACATTAACTGTCTTTCGGGTATTTCGTCTGGTAAACATTTCACAGTTTGTTCTTGAACAATCTCTGTATAATTCCCGGTGCGGACTTCAAAATTCTCTAAAACACAGACATTTTCCTGTGTCTGACAACACTGAGCTGCTACTTCAGTCTTTTGTTGACGTGTTGAGGATAATCTCAATTTTATGATGATTTGATAAACGATATAATCTTCATTGGGAATGATAAAAAAAAATAATAATAATATTAACTCGGCATTTCTATTACAAATGAATAAATATATTTGTTACAACTTGTACAATTATTGGGTTATATGTTGACCTCCCAGAATTGAGAGCCCATATGTAAAATGATATGCCTTGATAATATTATGTAGCTAGAACAGTGGTTCTCAACCTTTTTTCTGTAATTTCCCCCTGCACCTAATTCAACCATCCAGATTTCCCCCTTCATGTGTATCTCCCGGGCGTTACATAACTACTGATAATTTCCAGAATTTTAATTCCAGACTTGAATTTCCCCCCTGAAACATCCAAATTTCCCCCCGGTTGGGAACCACTCAGCTAGAAGATTGGAGGTCGAGTCCCTCAAATGTTACCATGAATCACCATCTATATAGAAAGAACTTGTTTCGTGGCATCATAAGGATTAATCGGAAGCCTCCAATTTTTTTTATCAGGACATATTTTACCAGGATTTATATCTGTAGTCACGGCACTAATAGTCCTTGACAATACTTCCCTTTACACCCTATTCATGTACTAATAAGTGCCGCGACTTGTTCTTGCTCTTGCTCTTGCTGTTACAGGTACCCCGGGGCCCGGGTGTTTATTCCAGGGATGGCCTTCGTATCGGCAGCTCCTGTAAATAGAAATCGGAAAAAAAAAATACAATACTACGCATATCTATTCACTTTCTACATCTTGCATACCACATTTTCTCCAAGAATTCTTTCACAGCACCAATCATTTCATCTGTGCTCTGCTCACACAAACCTAGCAGTAATATCATCCATTCTCTCCCTGTTAATTCCATTCCATCACATTCCATTTCAGTCAAGATGATCTGCAACATCTCTGTTCTGTCTCTCTCATACTTCTCACATCCCAGCATCACATCTACCGTTTCATCCTCTCCCGTGTCACACATCTGGCATGTCGTCCAACCCATTGGTTCGTCATGCTAATCTTTTCATTCTTTGTCTTTTCACTTCCACTTGGACTCGGCCATACCCCTAAGTACTTATATTCATCAGTCTGTTTCAGAACATTCTCTCCCATTCTCCATGTATGCTCTATAGTGTCAGTACTCTTACCACTGAGCCACACCAAACACATATAAAATGGTACAGTACCTGGTGTTTGGGTGCAGTGGCTGAATGCCAAAATGAGCATTGTTAAAATGAATGGCACTGTATTTTCATTTAAACTGATAATTTCGGACAAACTAATACAGTCTGCTGCAAAACTTGCTATATACAGTACAGTATATTCCTTCTCACAAATATTTTCTCATTTCTGTATTTTCTTTTACCATCCAAATTCATTAGCTTGGATTTTGTATCCTCCATAATTTAATTAGGTTGTATTTTGTACTACATATATTCATAAATTAATTAGGTTGAATGATTGAGTTTACTGTACCCAGAATTGATTTACCTAGTAGCAAGAATCCTCAAGAAGGAAGTACATCAGGAATCATGAAGGTTAAAATGCCTATGCACAGGAATAAGGTTTTTTATTGCTACAAACATAAGAGCACTCAATAATAGAAGATTTGGCATTAACTTCTTCACAATGACCTCGCTATATCCACATATCCTTACAATATATATTACACTTTCAAAAGCATCAAAACTAAAATGAACGCAGTCGATGTTGCAATTCTCCAGTTCCTGCCCTCTGCCTTAACCTAGCAATGTTTATATGAATTCCTGGAAGCAATATTACAACAATCATATTAACAAAATCACGCAGAGTGAGAGTACAGTACCAAAATCTACAAACATCAGGTCAGTTCAAGCTAAGCTAACCAAACTAAACTTAAGCTAATCTAACAGTACTCCCAAACATTGCAATTTTGTCTACAACATTCATATCTTCATAATAAAAGCCTGGACACTTGTTACAGAGACATGGGTGATTAGACAACAATCTTTGCAGCCCAATCTATGTACAAAGGCTTTTTGGTAACATTAGCTGACATACCATAATACTGAATTCCATGAAGCTTCAGGGATGAGACAATGGCCTCATATGTTGGAATGAGTATTTCAAGTTAAAGTATAGTCTTGGGAAACTTCAAGTGCTCATGAAGTGGTTGGTCAAGATTTGTTTGTGTATATACAATCACATGCTAATATTGCAGCTTTATTTACTACCAATAGTGTAACCTTTCAATCTTTCTGAGATCAGTATGAGGAAAAAGATTTGAGATATCATCACTCACAAATCAAGTATTCCAAAAACTATTCATAAACATGGAAAGTTTACACAAATGGCTATGAAAAAAAAAAAAAAAGTGAATGAGCAACTGTGTCTAAAACTTGTTGGTGAGGTACAGTATAGCTCCTTCACAGTTCAAGACTGTCACAAAGACAGCTCATGTACCCTTCTCAACATAGTTCATTAATTTTCTGACACAGTTCAGTACTCTCTCCATTACAGCTTTGCATATACACACATGCATACATACACATGCATACATACACATGCATACATACATACATACATACATACATACACACACACACACACACACACACACACATTTATGCTCATACTGGGAGAGGGGCACTGTCTGTATGTACACACTTGTAAGAGCCATAATATGAGGTCTAGGTTCACAAGAAATCCTAAACAGTACAGTACTCCATATACAGTAAAGTACTTCACAGCCTAAATTAGTCAAAGTGTACAAACACACAAGGATAGTACCATATGGCCATAAGTGCTACAGTGTGGAAATTGTCATGAAATTCAACTTCATTTGTAATGTCTACAGTATGACTCATAATTATGAGACAACCCATCTCAGACAGACAAGAGTTTATGCATGACATTTTTGTTTTATATAACGCACTATTTTGACAATATACTAACAAACACCCAAGGTTGTCATGATTTTTCCAGTATAAAACCAACCATGCAAGTTGACATACAAAAGCAATATCATGTATCAACTCCCCTCTTCCATCATGAGTGGACTCAATATTATGGATCACAACTGACCATTAAGTATAACCCATATCCTCTTCTCTGTCTTTGGCAAAATCTAAACTATGAATACTTCAGGTGGAAGTTACAATTTGCAGTGTCACAGGAATTCCATGTAAACTGTACTGTACAAAAAACCCCTCTGTAGTATACATAAATATATATAAAATTAGTTCAGTACACCCACTGGATTTGAGTCAAGCACCTGAAGGTGGTACATGTTGTTGGGAAATTGGAAGCTCCTAAATACTCCTGGTGTGCCACAAAACAGACCACATAGTGTTTCTTTCTTGGAACAACATGGATGAATTATTACCCTCCATTTCACTGGCGACATTTTCATACCATTTCTCAAAGTGCTTGATACAATTCCTGAAAACTACAGTGATTTCTCTGTTTCTCTGTATTAGTTCAAGATAACCAGCTGTATGGTATACTGAAAGGTGTACTAACAGCATACTAATAGGAACAGTTGCTCAAATAAGTGTAAGATGATTACGGAAATGAGATACACAATTTCTGTTCTCTCAAAGCAATATTATCATTACTGTACACTCATTGTGTTATATTGTTTCGAGCAATATTTTTCCACATATGGTACTTTTTTGAGCACCTGCACACTGACAGCATATTATAATAAGCAAGTCAACACAAATCAGGTGATCAAAAATAATAACAACATGGAGTAGTACTGTAAGCTTTGTGCAAATTCCCTCAACACATAGTAATAGAATAACATAATCATTCAGTAACTGGTAAGCATAATTTACCATTGATTTTTATTGTATAAATCAGCAAGGAATTCTCTAATTAACTATACTTGTTTCCATGCTGACTACAACTATTAAATTTATGCTTGACTTTAGAAGTTTATTTTTCAATCATGGTACATCATTTGTCATTACTTTTATCTGTTCATAAATCACATCATTTAATCATTCTGTGTTCATGCTTTAATATATCAAATCAGACAATCTCCCACATATGAAGGAAAGTAAGAACTTTACAAACACATAATTGGTTGAAGGCAGTTGGTATGACCTAATGGATGAATGGAAACTCCATCCTACACAATTTTTAAGTAAAACATTTTCTGTCACAATTAACATTAAGGGGGGCAAAGTGCTCCTTGCTACTGTTTCTCTTAACTATGCTGCTAAACAGACCTCCTGTACAAGGTAGAGTGTTCTACTCTAAAGCTGTTGTTGCCTCCTCTGCAGCAGTATCATCTACCTCCTCAAATCTTTCCTTCTCTTTATAACATAAGTATTATAGTTCTATTTCAATTAAAGTAATGAGTGATATATGATCTGCAAGGGCTTATGAAATTAATCCTAAAATAGATCCTATATTAATGAATGTCTGGGAGTCAATTTAAGACAATCAAATGCTTTTTAATGTACAACTAGGGATTTATGTACTCAATACTCACAATACAGTATACAGTATCTAAACTAAACATTATATTATATTGTTATTATTGTCCGATGAATGTAAGACTTTCCAAGATAATTAGTAGTGTAAATATGATATGCTTTACTGCAGTTTCATACTGTCACCATAAACATCTCTATCCAGGCAATGTAAAGCTACAAATCGTCTGATATCGCAATAAATTAACTCCAACAGTTATGACAGGATTTAAAAATGTATTGTCAGAGGACTCAATACCTCTAAAAAGCCTGGACACAAATATTCATATGTGACTTTACAAAAAAATACTTCACTACCAAAGTAAAACTCTTGAATTTCCATATCATATCTGTGTACACCATCCAAGGTTTGACTTTCCTTACCTTGCTACAATAATTTTTGGCATAACAGACTCTATCACAAAGACTAGATTTCATTTCCTTCTGACTGACATTAGTGACAAGAAAATTAAAAGCCTTACAAAATATAGGACTGCATTCTGGAATACAAAAGATATAAACTTAAGGAGAGCAAGTAGCTGACATGTGACTGAGAGAAATTTCAATAATAATATCAAGATGTGAAGGAGGTGTAACTGTACTTTCAGAGTCAGTCGGTTAACTTTCCTCGTGTTGTTATGGTTAACCCTTAATGAATGTCTGAAAGATTTTGAACCCGACTTCACACACCAAACTATTTTCTTATCATGTGGATGCACTCCTGATATCTTAAGTTTCAACTAATTTCACTTGATTCATAAACAACTGTAAAAGACAAACAAATTATATAGTACTTGGACTAACACATGATGATTTTTTCCTTGAATATAATTCTGTCCGTAAGTTAGCTTCATATAATGCTGCCAGAAACTTTACAATTTACTAAAAAAAAAAACTGTCATTGATGGGTTAATGGTTTTGGGTGTTTTGACCCATGTAAGAGCAGCACTACACCTTTTTCTTCTCTCAGTAATATGACAAGTTATCTTTTCCCCTCAGCCAGAGAACACTCCACCCAAACTAAACCACATCTTCCATACACATCTGAGGGTTCCCCCAGACACAAATTACCAACTGCCACATTACAACATAATACATTTATAACAACTGTACTTTGGTCTACTCACCAGACAGTATTTCAGTCTTAGGCTTTTGATTTGCGATATAAACTTGGCAAATTATTCCCAACAAAACATTGAAAAACATATAAATATGATAGTGAAAACTTTAGCATTTGGTTTCTTGTGTCTAAGAAACCTCTTTTACAGATAGGACTGGAAATATCATGGCCAATACATGCACACTGGATATTCTCTTTTGGTCATCATGTTTGCATAAAAAAAACAAGTTTCATTCAACAAATACTTCTTTTGCAGATTAAACTGTCTACACAATTCAACAGTACTTTTCCTGTACATGAAGTGCATTAACAGTATAAAAGTACTGTGAAAGTACTTTACGGTTCAGTAGTAACTTATGAGTGGACATTAATGGTAGAACATTACGGTTCCAAAGAAACTGCTTCTTTTTTCTCCGACATTAAATCTTAACACAGTTTTCAACAAGGTATATTAAACATCCAGCTAGTTATTAGTTCTTCCACATTATTGATGATTCTCTTTCTTCTAAACTTTCTAAATAAGAAAATCTTGAGCGAGTTTCAACTGTACTGTGTGTTAACTGGACTTTATTGACACTTTATTATCTCTGCACTTAAGTCGTTTGTTATCCACGGTCATTTAGACACTACAAGGAAAGCCCTTCATCACAAGGTTCACTCAAAAGACATGAGATTCTCAAGTGTGTCTGGTGGCTGCTGTGTGTCTTCTGAGAGTGCCAGCTGCAGGTTAGCCATCCATGACTTGGCAGCTGAGACAGATGGTGCTCTGAACTTGTATATGGTTGCCTTGGCTGGATCAGAGAGCTAGAGGAGGAAGTAAGGACAAATTTATTACTGAGTTTGTCTGCTTTATTACAGCTGACAATAAATATCATCATCCTATATCTGGCTGGCTCTGACTGGTTCACATGCAACTCCAAAGGCATGGGTGGCAAGCATTGAACAATCATAGTTAGCATCAATGATAATGACTGTGGACATAACTATTAGTTACAAAAAATCTTAATCCTGTACATATTTTTCAGTATTTTGGATTACTGTACCTTATTTCTGCTATGTAATGTGTCTATGTTATATGAAGATGCAATTTGATACATTTCACCATCTATCCTTCATTAACTTTTGTTGGTTTGAAGGGAAAAATTAATGCATTCTATTGTGTTTATACATTTACACATATGTGTAATGTACATGCAATATAAACAAATCCTTAGTAACACTATACTGTACTGTAGTCTTAAGAACAAATTATTAACCATGTATTTAATAAGCAGTTGTAACATGACTTTCATCCACAACAGTAGCCATTGAAAAAATTTACATACATTTATCTTTAAAGTCCAATTATTACGTTGGCTGAATTAATAAATGCATATACATGCATTATGCTATTATGAATAACGGAAAGCACAGGTAACTCTGTCCAATATTGTACAGCTAAATGCCTGGGTTTCAAAGCACAAAGCCACAAACATACATCAATAATGTTGTCTTTCTCAGAACAATCAATAGAGGACTGGTTAAGTACTTAGCAAATATATATTTAACAATTATAAAAGTATCTCTACTACTACACCAAGCAAATTGCAATATAGTACCAGTTCATGCATTTTAGCAGATGCTCTACAGTGTATTCTATAACTACAGTATAAACTTTCAAATGATAATTTAAATTATTTTGATATTAAAGTGCATCATCTATTGATACTTACAGCTCCTCAATGTAGTTCTGTGCTACATGCAGTATTTTAATAAAGATAACGTAATACTTCTTGAATAAAAACTGGGCAAATTTTATTACACTTCATCACAGGAGAAAGTTACATCTGAGGTTACGGACATTTTTCAATTTTACACTTAAGCATCATGCTTCATAACAAAACACCAAAGTACAACAAACCTCTGAGTACACACTCCAGAGCCAAGGAACAACTTTTATTAAATGTACCATCACCCTGTCTTGACAGCTTCCTACAAAATTTAAAATTTATACTTGAATCTTCCTGACAGTAACATTAAAATCATGCAATTCACAGACACTTATATTAACGACACAAAATGTCAAACTCATACTACAAGACTTCTACATACAGTACTGTATGCATTATTTTTTTACCATACTTTCTATCACATAGATTAGATCTAATAGGGAGGAAGGGGAGAAAAAGCAGCAGGTGGCAAATGGACGATTGAATAATAGTGAGTACAGAGAGGTATATAAGAGGAGGGTGGGTGAGGTGCTGTAGGATGCAAGGCTGAGTATGGGGGAGGTGAGATGTTTAAGACTATAGTGATGAAGACAGCAGCAGAGGTTGTGGGATATAAGACACAGAAGAGGGGCAAGAAAGGGAGTGCATGGTGGTCGCAAGAAGTGAAAGATGCTGTAGAGGAGAAAAGGAAGGCATATAGAACATTACAGAGGAATGTGTCTGAAGAAGTGAGAGAGAGATGGAAGAGAGATTATAATGTATGTAAGAGACAAGTGAAAAGGATGGTGAGTGAGAGTAAAAGGAGAGTGGATGAGGAGTTTGGTTAAAACTGAGTGAAAAGTTTAAAGAGAACAAGAAACTATTCTGGAAGGAGGTAAAAAAAGAGAGAGGAGAAGGAAAGTCTGTACTTCATATTCATGTCTCCTGTACTGTCTTTGACATATGACCTTCAAATGCTACACAGTGCCTTACATTGGTGAATTGCTGTAACTGTTGTTGTAGCCCCAGGTCATGTTGGTACAAACCCAGTGGCCTGCAGCAAACCACCAACTACTGTACTACCAGTTTCTCCCAGATTTTTTATTAAAGGTTATAGGGAAGAATTATCTACTGAATGAGTAAGGTGTGGGCATGCTGGAATTATATGTGTTGTAGTGATGTGTGCACTGAGGTCAGACAACTACTGTCATAAATGAAACTACAATTATAACTGATCAAACACTCATTATTCTTTCCTGTAAATAATATTTATATAGCCATTCAAGGATATCAATGACATCTTACCCCAGGTACCACTAGCAGTGTGGAATGCCAGTATCAGTTAAAGGTTAAATTCATATACCCAGGATATTCTCTAATATCCTTAGAAAGCAGTGATTCACTTTTAAACATGCAAAGCAAGCTGCAAAACTGAGGTTGAGTGGCCAAATGTCTTTATGGTGCCAAGGAATCCCCATTCATGTTAAACTCTCTGTAAAATATGTACAAAAGCAATAAAGTAGAGAGGAATTTCTTATCGAGGTCTATTTACTGTATATTTTTATAATCAATGGAAATATTACAGCATAAATTTATTTCCCTTAAGTTTAAACAAAACATATTTTTCATTTTTGGAATGCTTCAATATTGCTGTGTCTTCCAGTCCCTCCATAATACTAGAGAAAACTAAATAAAATCTGTATGTAACTGTACAGTACTGCACAAATAATTACTATGAGAAATGATAGTGAAACTTCCTTTATATTATAATCACTTAACTAAGATTTATACCCAGCCTTGGCTGAGCATTGTATTTTCTTTAGTCTTATTCACCTCACTATCATAACACATCCTCACTTGTTATGACTCAGATATATATACAATTTTCAGCTTGGCATGGGTTCAACAACCAGCTTTTGTGGTTGCTTTTGCTACTTCTAATACAGTATAATTCCAGCTACACAACTTCTACAGAACTCTACAGGGTCACCACCACCACAAGACATTTCAAGCAAACATATAAAGATAAAAGCTGGTGCGACATTACCAAGGAGTACAGCCTAACCTGAAACACATCAGGCTGGGACTGTACATCGTGGGGTCCCACCAGCACCAGCCGCCCTTCTACCCCAACCAGTTGTTGCAGTTTGCATGGAGACGCTTTGAAATCTCCACGTTCCTGTCCTCGTGATGTCAGGCTCTTGGGGTGGTAGTATACAAGTCGTCCTCCCCATAGCTGCACCTGTAGGCATGGAATAGTGGGTTACAGATATGCAAAATGTTTACTAAACCCACAATACTATACGAAGAGTGAAAGTCCAAGATGTGGTAATACAAATTTTACATATCTCAGTTGTTCTATTCTTCACTGAATTATATTCACCATTTATCAAATATCTTGCTAACCATTTTACATTTTTTTTTTCTATCCAATGAATGCAGATGATAAACCCTAAATTTAAGCCACCATGGTAATACCATATCCATGCAACATCACAGATAATATTAAGAAAATTCTCATGGAAAAAAAATGAGAATATATTATGATGGTGTGACCAACTGACCCAGTATCTGTGCCAGGCAGAGACTGCAGGGCGCCGTCCGTCCTTGATCACTGTCTTGCGTTTGAGTGGCCCCTGAACACCACACTCCTCACTGTTCATCTCCAGCATCACATCAGGGTCAGAGTCAGATGAGAGCCCTGACCTATAATGTACAAGTCAAGTCAAGGCACAGTAGTTTAAGGTTCAGAGGCAAGAGCAGTAACATACTCACCACTCATCTAAATTACAATGTATTATCATTACCAATAGCTCCATTCACATTTTTCATCACAATTTGTGAGAGTATGAAAATGTGCTATTCTGATGGCAGTTAGTAATGGTAACTACAAGCAGGATGTGTAATTACTACAAGCAAGTGAAGGTGCATAATGTTCAATATTAGGAGAGAAGTGCAAAAGAGTCAGTAGCAAATTCCTCCTTGAAAAAATATGGATGCTATACTGGGAATTAGAAGATATCTTCATAGCTATACATATGAATGAACTTTTATACTTTTTTGGCATATAGACAATGTTTATGAAATTATGAATGAACTGACTTTGCACTACAGTACAGTACTTTACAAAATACTGTCCTTTCAATGTATTGTAATAGTTTTCATGTGAATAAGCAATTCATGCACAGCTTTCATTACAATGAAAATCCAAGTACAGTACTGTATTCCATACTAAATATGTACCAGTATAGTACAGTATATGCTTACAACAATACAATATTCTTATTTAACTAGAAATCTATCAACTTCTTTCATTTTTTGTATTTGTATAGGAGGAATCAAAAGCTTAGGTATTGCAGCCTTAGTTACGAGGCACTCAAAATCCCTACACAAATAACAAGAGAATCCCAACTACACTGCATCTACGATTCAAAACTTTTCAGGTTATATTTCCCTCCACCATTGTAACTTGGGCAAGTGTAGGAGAAATGAAGCTCAGGAGGAATGCAGTTTATGAAGTTGCTGGTTGGGAAAATCTTGTCACTTGATATGACTGTGTGGTGTAGCAGTTTCAGTTTCCAAAAGGATGACTGTACCTGTAAGTGGACTGATTGTGTATCACTTTAAAAAATACTGTACCTTTCAAGTACTGTACAGGAATAAAATGATAGAAAATCTTATCCAAAGTTCCTTGGGAACAGAGTTTTCCATGTACTGTACAGTACAATGGTGAGAAAACCATCTGAAGTTAGTGAGCTTTAAATTACTATACTGGAGCAACCATGCTGAAGGGGTTAACCCTGAAATTACATTTTTTTAAATAAAAACTTCTTAAATTTAGTACTGTATAGACTAACAGAGCCTAATCTTAGATTATTTACTAATCCCACATCAAACTACAAATACCAACAATGCACCATAACTCATATACAATATAATGACATTGTGTATACTGTATATGTGATTAAAACTGAAATGATCCATGTAGTATAAGAACCCCTGCACAAGACGCCACCAAAGAGTTTTGGTGGCGGTACAATGGTGGCAGCCATATTTTCTATCCATCAGTATTGGCAGTGCACAAAACTTCTTGCCTTGCCATCACAATTCTGGTCACACATCCAGAAGTGGTGGTGTAGCCACGTGTAAAAGGGCCCTAAGGGTTTACTGCAGTGTGCATCCATGATCCATATTATATACCCACCATGTGCGTGTGAGTGTATGTGAGGGGGGTGATGTGCAGTCATGTGGGTGTGGAGGCGGTGGAGGGGGATCCAGCTCTGAGTCATCCAGGAGGTGTCTTGAACCCCGGGAGCCCTGGGCCGAAGGGCAAGAAGGGTCATGGCTGCCCAGACTGGTAACCGAGTCACATCGCAGATTCTCACTGCCCCCAGAGCAACCTTTGAAGATGCTGCCCAGGTGGTGGGGTGAGGCAAAGCAAGGAAATGGTAGTGGGAAGGAGGGAAGGATAAGGAGGTGTGGTAAAGTGCAAGAAAGACAAGAAAGTTTGTGAGGAAATAAGGTGTGAAAGGGACAAAATGAAATAAAAGACGAGGAAAAAGTATGATAGGGTTAGGAGAGGAGAGGCACAGAGAGAAGAAGGGAGGAGGAGTGTAAGAAGGAGAGGAGGAGTATAAATAAAAGTTGGTATGGAGTGTAGTAGGTAGGGGTGGGCAGAAGAAAAATGGAAGTTAGTTAAGCTTGATCAAAACATTCACCATCACCCATATATTAGCAAGTATGAAAATGTGCTGCATAAATTTGTTTACATATCAGGACAGCTGATAACCTGAAAACCCATAAGCATTAAGAGGCCCTGCATAAAAAGATAAAAATAATATTGCCTGAGAAATAGCATAGTGAAATTTCAGACAAAAAATTGAAAGTGATGAACAGTTAGTCAGAGAATGAAGAGTGTAAATGTGTACTGTAGTACAAAAAAGGATCTTCAAAATGTTATCTGCAATGTCTTGCTTCAAATAGGAAGCTTCCATTCAAGAATTGAGGATCAATGTAGACCCAATGGTTTTATCTTCTACCTTACATTTTCTAGGCCTCTCCTCTGGTAGGTTTGTCCATAATATCACTTTATTGCATTTCATTTTACCTCCATCACACCAGTTACTCCTTTTCCTTTTCTGCCATTTCACATCCTTTTTCCTTTTCTGTCATTCTACACCTGGTACAGACTTTAAATTAAATAAAACTCCTGATTGGTCCTCTGCACTAATTAATTAAGGTGCTTGGATTAGTCTTGATCAGAAGACAGCCAGGCAAGTAATATCTACTGAGAACCACTTCCCAAAAAAGTGGAGAGTTGCTGAGCAACCAATGAGTGATATCAATTATAGGTATTTGAGATTGAACTGGATATCACTATAGATAATGAGTGTTAAGACCAACAGCTATTGTGTGCTATTACAGCAGCAAATTAGATATTGATGTTGAAGCCAGGTTAGGGTTTGTTTACACTCTTGCACTCAACCTATCATGCCATTCTTTCAAAAATCATCCATTCATTATTTTAAGTACAGTACAGTATTCACCTCTTATATTCCCTGTAACATATTCGACACATTCAACTGAAACTTTCTGGAAAATTTGTTCCCTTTTTGCAAACAAATCCTCATCAACAACACAGGCAGATTTTGGCATCTTTCTGTATATCTACCTACCACACATTAATAAGACAGCCACAGCCACATTTATACTTTTCCAAATCAGACCAAACTAAACAAAACAAAAAATTCTTAGAACTGCCAAGCTATGTGGGAAGACTGAGAAATAAGAGAGAACAACTGAAAGGAGAGAATGAATAAATAAGCTGATATTGAGGCACCAGGATACAAAAGTAGAAACAAAGATTCCCATAAGATAACATAGCATCAAGCAAAAGGCTTTGAGTAAGTATAGATAAGGAATACAGTATACTCTTTATCTCTATATATCTCTCCATATACTGTATAGTGTACCAGGTTGCATCTTCACATCACTAACATCACTAATACTGCCAAGGAATACAGTAATAAACTTACTGGAAAATAGTTTTATATCACTTAGGATACTTCCTAAAAACTATGTATGCAATGGAACTGATGATATATACAGTAATGACATGATACAGAAATAGAGAGAGAGGAAACTGAGCAAAAGTATTTGTCCATTCTTAGCAAATTCACCATAGATGAAAGTTTTAGTTTGTGGAATTAATATATTGCCAGTATACAGGAGGTTACTGTTTCCTCCAAACCATGCTAACAAACATATTGTATTGTCTCAGGATAGACAGTTTGTGTTGTGGGAGAGCTAGAAGGAATTAATTGCCTCTAATCTACCAACATCATTTTACCCCTAAACACTTGAAATTTGTATCCACTTCAATGTAAATTATGAAAGTATGAGTATAAGGAACAAGTATTCTAAAAGTACGTATATATATATAACTGCCTATCTATACAATATTTCTTAACAACTAATAATGAAGTAAATGGTACTACTGTATATTTAACAACAAAAACTATCAAGAATATTTCCACCAACATCAACACATAACTAACCTAATCATGCAATTTATCTGAACATATATTTATAGCAAACACTGGTGGTTCTATCATGCATTACAAAATAAACACAGCCTTTACTATGAGTATATACAGTATACAAAAAATATCATGTGGGCTGAAAAGTGACATTTACTACAGGTACAGTACAGCAAACATAATCAACTTTCTATGCTCAGTGCACTTTATTGCAGCCAATGATGTGGTTGGCAAACTGCAGAATAATAATATAGTCAGTACTGACTTCTTGAAACTTGTACTGCAGGCCTACTTCCTCAGTATAGTTACTTATAAATATGCATGATAAGCCTAAGAGTTTGCATGAAAAAATAGTCTCCAACAACAACACAGACCACTTATTTATCAACAAACTTTAGAGCCTTTTTTATGTTCTATCAGCTGCTATACACTGCTCACACAAGATCAGCTAAAATATAAAAAAGAAAACAAGATGTAATTCCAAACTAACTATACAGACTACAGTATAACAATGAAAATCTTGCAGTCTATTTGAACCTTATAAGAAATATCCGACTATATACAGCAGAGCCAAGAAACAGTCACTTCATTTGTATCAATACAGTACTGTAATATTAAGTTCAAAAGAAGCTCAAGCAATTGTTGATGGGTAAATATGAAGCCTGTCTCCACCCCTGTACTACTGTATGAGGAGAGTGCATAGAATCTAAGGTCCTGCAGTCTTAAATGTGCATTATTAGTTAAACCTGAAGGACTTTAAACTCAGCCTAAAGTGCTAGTCCCACAGGTAAATACACTTTGGGGAACTCGATGATAGCCTGTGTAAAATCAGACTCAAGTTCTTTCATTTGTTGATAGTGTTTGGGCGTTTAATTAAAAATGGAGGCTGCAAGTTTTCACAGTATTTTCATTTGGTGTTCTGAAACTCATCCTTGTAAAGTAACACCACATGCCCAATCCTATCACTGCATGCCATGGCCTATTTGATAACTTAACACCCCAATTCAGAATGATTAACACAGACCATGTAAACCAATGAGTTAAGAAGGCTTCAAGCATCACAGGTCATGCACAAACAAATTCTTCAAGTTCTCTCTGCCACACAATTGTTAAAACAATAGGGGTAATAACCCAGCGAGTTTCATAAAAATATAACAATTTACAGCCCCTATGGTAGAGTTATGCATAGTCATATGAACAGAGTTATGCATAGTTATAAACAAAAATGATGAAAGCTAACCCTAACAGAGTGGCTACTGTAAACCTCCAATTTGGAAATGGATTTTTTTTTTCTTAACCAAGGAAATAGTAAAGAGTCAGGCTCCACAGATGGAATGTTGGAAGAAAAGGCAAGACCTGCAAGAGTTAGCACCTCCCATAAATATATACAGTGCTGTGATGTGCACCTACTGATTTAACAAAACAGTATATTAAAAGTACAAGTCTGAAGAAATTCATGACTACCTGAGGAACCTTATTCTAGCAAATATTCATTAGTTCCAATTACATATGTAATACTGCAGTATGAATACCAGTTAATACAGGTACCACATATTAACACACCTCAAATGCCAAAAACTTATACAAAAATAAACAATAAACAAGGGTTAAAATACATTCCTAGTGCAAGAAATGTGGGTTAAACAGATGTAGGCAAGGATAAATTAGGAATAAAAGTAGCATTACACAAAACTTGTTCTCCCAACTTCCCTTATTAATAATACTTACCGCAGATGACACCATAACCCAGAATGTGATACACACTACTAATTGACGTCTCATTCAGTATGATCCTCAATTAAAACAACCTCTTCCAATATATATTAGTGTTTTAGACTAACGAATAATGTTTTCTAATGTTGGTCACTACACATTAATGTGGCATCAAGAGGGTTAGGCCTAACACTGACAAACCTAGAGATAAGGTACTGTAAGTCATTTCATTAGGCACAGACACAAACATGTACTGGAAGAAGACTGTTTTATAGCCACACCAGATTACATGTTGACTATTGTGTATGCTCTTGTATTCTTCAAGGCCTCTGGGTTGCTGGTACATACTGAATATTGGGGGATCTTACCAAGTGATGCTACTTATGCTTAAAGCATGAGTTACAGCTGCCTTCACTGATCTCATTATATTTATGAACCCAACATACTGTAAGTATATACAGTACATCAATATCCCCTGAGCATTTTTACTGCCTCTTAAGTTATACAGTAACTTAATATTGTACTTTACAGTAGTTCCAGTAAGCTCATGCCCCTTAATATATTCAGGTAATTATGAAGGTAACTATACTGTCCAGACTGAAATTCTTTGATCATGGAGTTTTGTGAGTGAAGCCATGTGAATAGAACATCTCAAAATGTAGACTCTCAGCACATTCTTTACTTGACTTTGAATCTCCCCTTTCATGATCAGTGACTTTCAACTGTGGGCGTACATCAAGAAGACAACCAAAACAACATAAAAATAACAACATCAACAAATCAACAACACATACATCCCACATTCAAGTCAAAGCCAGATAAAGCCACAAAGATGCCGGTGCCCAATTGATAACAAGATGCGGCGAAGTGAAACTGTGCACTCATCAGGTCGGTCAGAGTGTGTGGGTGGACTACCAAGGATGGGCGATGGGACAAGTTGTAAGGATGGGAAGATCAGCGGGAGAAGAGAAGGGTGGGTAGAGGGAGAAATGTATGTGTGAGGGTGTAGGAAGAAGTGGGAGGGATGTGTGAAGATTGAGAGTGTAAGAAAAGGCGTGAGGGCTGTGGAAGAGATTTGTGAGTGAGTGTGTGAGAGAATGAGGGAGGAGGGCGTGACATAGGTTGATGAGAGAGGTGCTGGAATGTGGCAGAAGTTAGGGGCTGCAGAGGATGGTTATGATGAGGTTAGTTGAAAATGAAGTAACAGTATTGGCAGGGGTAAGGGCTAGAGGTAGGGGTTAGTGGGGATTTGTGGAAGAGGTGGGTAGTGAGAGAAATGGAGGAGAATTGTGGTAGAGGAGGAAGAGGGTACTGGGAGTAGAGGAGTCTTCAGGAGTGGTGGTACAGTAGTAGGGTATAAGCAAGTCACAATGGTTGGTGGTGGTGGTGGGAAGGGAGAAAGGGTTGTAGTGGCTATGGTGATGACTGGTAAGAGAAGGGTGGAGAAGCTGGGGTGATTGAAAAGCAAAAGAAACAATAAGCCAGCAATGACAGAAAGTTATGATGGTGAGTAGGAAGGTAAAGGAGGAGGAGCTTTGGTGACAGTGAGGAAGGTCGTAATAGTGATAAGAATGGAGACCAGCAGAAGCCCTGCTTGTCGGTCAGATTTTATAACTCTAGTGGTAAGGTGAGGTGATGGCAACTGAGGTAATGGGAGGTGGATGGAAGGGAGGAAGAGGCATCAATTGCAAAAAACAATAATGGATCAGTGGGTGAGGTTAGTGAAAGTAGGTGGGGTAGTAAGGAGGTGAGGAATCGGTGAACAAAGGTTGGAAGGTAGGGGAACTGAGAGACTCAGGGAAGGTGGCAAAGAAGCATTGTCAAGTCTGGTAAAGGAAGGTGTGAGCCAAGTGGAGAGCAGTATTATACTTAACAAAGACAAAGGACAAGAAAGATTTTGAAGGGAGAAGGATGGACACATGTAAAAGGGAGAGGAACAGGTAAAACAAGGAGACAATTATCCAAGGAATAGGTAGAAAGTGAACTGAGCAGAGAGGATGGAAGCTGGTTTAAGAGTCACTAAGAAGTAGACTACTGTAGATGGAAATGTGGATTTGAGGTACACTGAGTTAAAGTAAGTGCCTGTGCACATTCTGTTAATACAACTCACAAACCATTTGAAATTTGCTCCATGAGGACACAAGAACTTAAGGGCCCAAGTTTACAATATATTTTTTACCCAGTGTCTTGAATCTAGTTAAAGAAGTGAAAGAACAGTAGCAGTAGTTGTAGTAGCAACAGTAGTGATTATCGTGTTAAGAAAAGCAAAGTACGAGTTGCAAGACAAGAAGGAAAGAGACTGATAGGATAAAAAAGGAAGTCTGGAGAGTTAGATTTGACATTTTTATCACTATAATATGCTGCCTCCATGCCAAATTCCACAAGCCACCAATTCTCCATGTAGGAGAATAAGGAGCATCAAAGATCATTTGCATCCTGTTTCCAGCATGTTAGTGACACAGCATGACAGTAACTCTTTCCAGCACCAGGTAGGGAAGGTGATGGGTATAAGCAGCAGCAGCATTGAAGATAAAAAATAAAGAAAAACAGGAGAATAGGGGCTGATGAGACAGACACACAGACAGGCAGGGAAATAAAAGGACAAAGGCTGATAGGATGGGAAGGAGGCCAGGTCAGGTAGGTAATGTTGCAGGTAGAAGCAATAGCAACAAAAGTATATATCACTCCAGGATCTCAAGCAGCAGGCAGTGAGGAAAGGGATAGGACAGAGTTCCAGGGACCTGATCGTGATTACCCAACCAACCAACCAACCAACCAACCAGAGTGATGATGCACGACTAATGACTCACCCGAAGCGGTCACCACCCTGAGTTTGTGGGTCGGAGCGGTGGAGGTTGCGTGGGAGACTCATACTCCGAAATCTTAGCATGGCATGGGGGAGCAAGGGGGAGGAGGTGCGGCGTCAGTGTTAATGTCAGTCGTCTTTAATAACAGCATATAGGGGCAAAGCGGCACATCTTGACAATAAAAGGCTAAACAATACCATATTTCTTGCCAAAAATAGACATTCATGTCACAGTAGATGCACTCTTTACAATCTTTTTATATATTGTATTAGACCCAAAGATTTGGCAAAATCTTCCATTACCAGAAAGATGTGACAACCATAAACAAAACTACAGCAAAGCTTTAAATGTGAATTATTTTGAAATAATGAAGAGTTAATTAAATGCTTGTTTATCATTACACATTAAATGTAAAGTCAGAACAACAACAAAATTCTCGTTACTAATGCCACATGCAAGAAATGTTATAGGCTAGATGATGAATATGACTGGGTGTAAAGACTCCATGTAATGTCTAAGGAGACACCAAACTGGTCATGTCATTACTTAGACTATAACACTCTTACATCCAGTTATCAGAATGAAATACTGAAGTGTATCTTAAAACAATTCTACAAAGCTGAAGTGCAAGCTGTGACATTTATGTATGTTCTTGAACCCCAATACAGTCATGAAATACACGTCCAGATTTGGAGCAGCAATTCTGATGTCTAGAAAAATTCATCATTGGCCCAAGATCAAGAGATATGTGACTCAAGTTAAAACATCAGATCAGATTGATTACTGGAATCTTTTAAAAAGGAAAAATGTCATCTTATTTGGCACAAAATATGATATACTATACTGCATAATCTATATAGATCTATAGGTTAATAGTAACCAAATGTCTCTATTTTGCAAATCAGAAGTAAGCTATGTACTTCCACAGAAGGGAGAAGAAATATTGTAAAACTTTAACGTAACTGCCTGTTTGCCCTTAAAGATGCATAATTGGGCACTTGCCATAATATAATAAATACAAAGCCTTTGTTGACTATGATGTATGCTAAACTGGCAAGAAGGGAGATGCTGACTGGCAATTACAAAAGACATGAAAGCACACATCACAAACATCGTTCCTCACAGTAAACACACAGACAAGTCAGATGGACCCACACTGGCAGCCACATCATAAATTTAAAGAGAAGCGCCATTAGGGAAAATATATATTAATGCTGACCAAAAGAATATGTTTACTTATAAATTGAAAAGGTGTACTTAGCATATTGTAAACTTCCAAACTTAAAAGACATAATCATCATCTAGGTGCACCAAATAATCATGAACATAAAAATTAATATTTTGTGGAGGATTAATCAAACATTGCACTGAGTGAATAAAATGCTTACAAGAAGATACATTATATACTGCAAGAGAATAGAAGAATGAGCATGTCAAATAGAAAGAGGAAAATTCAAAGATATAAAAGAAGAGGGACAGGGAAATCACTCGGTGCAGTGAGATAAGAAACTGCAAAATTATGTTAAGATATATTACAACACCATGGAGCTGGTACAGGTTACTCACTTTGTGCCGAGACTGCGAGCCTTGCGGTGAGTGGGCTGGAACTTACTGCCCTGTGGTCCATGGGCAGGGCAGGAGTTGAGGGGGGCAGGAGGGGCAGGGGGACGAACAGCCGGGGAGACATTGTGGGAGCTGTGGCCCCCTCCTGAGCCAGAGTCGTTAACACTGTCCTTGCTGGCACTGTGGCTAGTACAAGGAGTGTTAGGCTCCAGCTGTAGTGACAACCTGATGGGAGAAATATTGTACACTGTATAGAGCTGAGAATCTGAATTGCTGAAAGGGAGAGTGACTGAAAGTGGAACATATCTTATTTTTATCCTATCTCTGCATGATTTTTTTTTCTTTCTTTTTTCTTTTCCTGGAGCTGGAGTCTCACCACACCATAAAGAAAGAAAATTGAAATCAATGATGATTGTTGTTGAAGTACCTCAAGCTGTCAGGCCGAGCAGCCTCGAGCCCCTGAGGAAGTCCATGGCCTGAACAGGGCTTTCCCACAGTGCCCTCAAAGAGTGTATGTTTTGTTGTTAGCAAGTATGGTTATGAGCATTGCAGTCTTCCATAATGTGTTTCACAGAGTTGCGTGCTATGTTGCAATCTGAACAGGCATCCACAATGGCTCCATCCAGCTCCTTCTGATCTGTCAGAAGGGCCGGGTGGTGGCCACATTACAGCCTGGCCTTACAGGGAAGGGAGGATTCAGATGGGTGGATATTAGGAGGCCATGCAAGCAGTTGAATGTTGTTCTTGAGTGTTTGGATGGATTGGTGAGTGATTTGAGTACAGTATGAATATGTTTCTGGAAACTGGTTTGGGGTGGGCAGGGTGCAAGAGATGATAGTATTTGTGTATGGTAACATGTACTGGGTATTGTTTTGATGTTTCTTGGCATGTGTGGGTATTCTGCCATGTAGTGTAGTGGGTGGTGGGTTTGTGAAGGCTGCAGCAAGTATTTGTGTGTCTCTCATGTAAAGGTGGTCCTTTGGTTTTATGGTAGTGATGATTGCTTTTCATGTTAGTTACTACAAACATCCAAGAACAAAAGTACATTGATAAGATATGATAAAAACAAAAATGAAAAGAAAATTCTACAACAGAGCAAATATAACATTAAAGAAACATGGGACAAGCAACAAGGACTCACTTATAATGATCATCCTCCACAAACTTCTGCAGCTCCTCAATATACCTGACCGAGGCCAGGTATGCTTGTACATGCTGTAGACAAGGCAGAGGGGAGTAGTCAGAACGCTGATAGTCCGCTAAGATTCGCAGCAGGTTGTTCATCTTAAGCTGCCGTTGTTCTGACTCCAGACCACCAAAGTGAGGATGGGCCATGTCGATGTATACCAAGTCAGTGAGAAATAACCCTGGAAAAGAGAGATACTGTATGAAATACACTCTTCATAAAATAAGAAATTATATTTTTAACCATCACTGATTTTTACAATCTGTCTCTTATTTAAGATTAACATATATTTTGAAGAATCACTCAATTTGTTTATTGAAATATTAGAAATATATCTAATATATATCTGGGGCCTGTGATACAGTTCATAGCAGTTTAAAGTACAATACAAAATTAATTATGTTGAAATACCATTTACTAAAGTACCGGTACAAGCAGTCTAAATTCCATAGTGCAGTAAGTGAAGAAAAAAAATCTCTAGTACAGTATAGTGTACTGTATTAAGCAGAAACTTACCAAGGTATGGAATCATGGGTAGCTTGAGGCTGGACACATGGTTCCGCAGAGCCTCCCAATTGTTCTTTTCACTGAATAGGTCAGCCATGCGCTCAAAGTGCTGTCGATCCTTCCGTGAGAGAGCTGCCCACGTTTTGCTCAGTCTGTGGAGAAAAAAGGTTTAATGCACACTATAGAGCAAGAGTAGAACTACTGTACTGTATATATTTTACTCTCGTTTGCTGGGTAGAGAAAAGCAAAGACATCTTGCTTCTCTCTCACTCTTGTATTAACAACTTGTACTAGAAACACTTTTTATTACATGTACTTGATACAACATGCTCTTACTTAAGCAAGGCTACAGTTACTAATGGGTAATACTGTACCATCTTCTAATTCAAGTACAATACTTGCACAAATAAAAATTATACAGTACTGTAATTTTGAATAATTTTTTCTTCCAAATTATATGTCAATATATATTGAGACCTTTATCATCTCATCTCACTACTGATTCTCTCTCATCTCTCTGGTCACTTTACAATAAAGCACTTTGGCCATCATTGCTTACTACTGACAGCTATTCAAATAACATCTCCACTCTCATAGTTGGTGAAGCCCTTGAGACATGTAAAAATTAACCCCTGACTTTGCATGTTTCAAGTTTAACCTCAATCGGCACTGCTTCCTCAATAAATTCAAGTCTAATCTCACCTGTATATAGGGGCTGACTGGAGGGCACTTATGACTGCAAACTGAGAGTGGAAGTTGTGGAGTTCATTGAGCTTCCTGGCTACCTTGATGAAGTGAGACATCATCTCTGCCCGGTGTTTCACTCCACCTGCATTCAGTACTTCCCGTACTACCCAAAAACTCACCTGAAATACACAAGCAGTGTTTAAGGTTAATATTGATTTGGTACTAACATCTTATTTATATATAAATATGGAAATCTACCAACATTAATACCAAAGACAAATCCTATTACAAAAATATCTCCAGGCAATGTGGGTGTGTTATTAACAAAACTAAATACAGTACATGAAAATGTGCTTTCTAAAGCAGCAAGAACTTTGTGAACTCCCTATGACAAGAAATTCTTTTCTCAAAATTCCTGTATCCTTACTAATCAAATAAAAAATTTATCTACTCACATGATTAAACCTGCGTGTAAATTCCACCACATTCGGTGCTAACTTCAATTTGTCTTTCTTGGTCCATCCACATGATGTTAGTTCCTCTGGGGAAATTGCCCTGGAAGTCAGTGATGAATTGAGATGACATTAAAGTATGCTCTGATTACACTAACTGTTAATGCTTTGATTACACTAACTACTAATAAGATCTCAAAACTTAAAACAATTTTCCATATCCTCGTCAAGGTGAGATGGCCCAGGGCTGGGGTACATTAGCCAAATCATAAAGGTTGGTGGCCAACTCAACACTTCCATATCCTTACACAAGTAAAGCTTTCTAAGTTACAACACTGTGATATGAAAATGTACTGTACACATTTTTGAAATTCTCTGGCCATAACTGGGCCCCGTATACCATCACACCATAAGCCATCTTCGACTCATTCATTAACCTGGACAGTAGCTAAAATTTTAACTTGGCTTCACTGATTGGGACAGGTCAGCCCAAGTCAGGAAGGTCACTAAGCCATAACACACCCTGGGCAAATCACATTTTTGTATCAACAATTGACCCACAAATCTTTCCATTGTCACATCCTTCAAAACAAAAATCAATAGAGTATACACAAAGTTTGTCACTAAAATTATAAACCTAAATTATTAATTTTTTATTAGATGATTGTAAGATAACTTTCATATACAGTATCATTATTGGACCAGTTTACTTCCGTGACACAATTTTGTAGTCTGATACCCATAAATAGCTTTAAAGTCTTACTTTACTAAGACTCAATTCAAGACAATATAATATGTCATAAGAAAACATAGTCATCCAATAATTAAGACAAAGATGTGAGAAATACATTAACAAATTATGTACATAGTAAAGTACAATATGACTCACTTGAAAACAGGGAAGTCCATGAGAGTGATCTGGGTAGCAAGGTCCTCTGGTAAGACCCGTAGGAGGTCCAGCACCGGGGGAGTGTCTGCATCCCGACCTCGTGCTGGCAGAGAGGCTGATTTGTGGCTGTGAATTCGGGGTAGTGTCCTGCAATAGAGAGGGTTTCCTACAGTATACAGTAAACACTGCCACACTCCATTTTCCTGTCTTCTGTTGCTAAATGTACATTATCCATAGGCAATATTATTAGTTCTCATCTGATTTCCTGAAATGTGACTCCTAAGATTTAGATATACAATTATTTACTTAATGGCATTCATTCTTTTATTTTTATCATGAATCATCATCAATATCACATTTCTCTCATTTTTCATTCTCATCGCCAGTGCAGGACTTCCGACAGGCAAGGGGTCCAGCTCCAAGGCTAGTTGAGCCTTTGGTGGGGTCATTGTTAAAGAGCAAGGTGCCCAACCCTCACTCCCCCCATTCATCATAGGGGGTACAAGGCTGACTGCACTATTACAAGAATGGTGGGTGATGGGGAAGGCCACTTCCCTACACCAATTTTATCATTAAACCATGCATGAAAATCTATAAAAAATTATCTCTATCAGCAAACATACATATCTATATATTCAGTAGTTACTGTACCGTACTATACACACAAAAGAGGAAAAGCAAAGCAATGCAACCATAACAAAAGTATGTACAGTACAGCATTGTACACAAGAACTACTGTACAAGTAAAGACAATCGTACCCGTAGCTGTAGGCGGCCTTGGTGATGGCTTTCATGTTTCCATCAGCAGTGTCATCCTGGGCAACCTTACGGTACACAGAGGAGGGGGGGGAAGTACCACGAGCACACATGGGGAGCCCCACGCCCCCACGCCCTCCCCCACACCCGCTGTTCTGCTCCCCCTCGTCATCGCTCTCCATTACACTCTGCAACATCAGCAATAATACTGTAATACACTTTAGTACTGCAGCACAGTTCTATATAACCTCTTAATCTAGAGGCTACAAAGCTGTGATTCACTTCACCATATGCAATATCTTTTAAAGGACTTTAAGGGGGAAGTTTAGTGTTGGCAAATCTGGAGCAACTGATTCCTCCAAACTATTCCAAGTAACAGGATGCCTTTATTTTTGTCCCTCTGGTCCTGTTTCCTGGCATATTTTGGAGGAATCAAGGTACTCCAATGTACCAAAAGTATACTCTCCCCTTAAAGCACTTTACTTTTGCTACACCCACAAGTTCATATCACAGGGCAAGCTCAGGCCAACATGGTTAATCTCTATTATGTGAGGAAAAAAGAAATGTGTGAACTTAATATTGCAGGAGGTTCAGTAGTAAAACCTACAATAGTCCCAAAACATGGTGACTGAGTACCAATATACAATATACAGTACTAAGTGTGGACTTGTGTGCATATCCAACTGACAGTATGGAAAGCCCATTGTAGTACTGTACATAAACCAGGACTAAGACTCTTTCCAATGTATTTTATCTCAGAAGGGATCAAATATTCAGGTAATTCTTCTGTGATACAAATTCTGTTGTACGGTACAGTATCTCATATCTATACACGTACATAGAATAATTTTCAACCACTAAACCCAAACAACAGGAGAGAGGGACAGGTGGTCAAGACAGGAAAGCTGCCGTTATCTCCTTGAGTCAACAATAATCTCCCAGATGACACTGTTAATCCCTGACACTGGCTGCAACACCACCTGTGACATCAGGAAATACTGGACAAGGGACAATTCACTCAATTGGATTTTGTTCATAAAATATTTTAGCATTCTTTAACCTTTCCACTGTGACTCACACATCAACTTGAATCTCTTTCTGCATGGACACGATAAATTTTCTTTTCAAACTGACCCTGGTATTTACAGTTCCACTACCAAATAATAATAAAATAATAAAAAAAATACGATAGTTCTACTTTCTTTACCTTTTTTCTGCAATAAACTCGAGTACCAAGTCATTAAACCCTAAATTCAATAGATTTGTGTCGAGTCAAGACATGAAACTCTTTCTCCTTACAAAAGCAAGCATCAAGTTATTTCACTTTCCTGCCTCCTCATAATGATTCAGTTATGTATAGTTTCATCCAAGATTCAGTCCTAAAACTAATACAAATATTCAAACAATTGCAAAATGTCATATAAACATCTTACGGTATGTAAACGTGACATGTACTACAAAGACAAATACTGTATTGTAATGTGCATCATTATAAGAAGAGTAAATGTGGCCGACATGACAAATTTAATGTATCAATACAATACCATACAGTATGTACCGGTATATATAAAATAATCAAGCATTTTGCCAGGTACTGTACTGTATATGCAAATACGGTAATAGTAGAGAAGTACTCCGTTCTTGGCTAGGGCCGCGCAGTTACCACATCCGGCTAGGTTCTGGGAATTTGCCCCGGTCATTTTCTGATAGTTTACACCGGTTATATCCCTGTAGTTTGCCTACGTTAGGTCCCAATAGTCTGCTGTGGTCAAGAATAGGTTAGGTCAGATGAAAAGCGTCTTAGAATGGTCCAAAATAGTGGGTAATGATACTAAAATATACAATATAGTGAACTCAGTATTTCTCTACTTTTACCGCAAAAGGCTAATAAAACCTTCCTTAAAGATAATGGGCATGGTAGTATAAATATCTGATCTTGAAGCTTGAGGAATAACATATGTTGCAAACAGTTACCAGTAAAATTCATGCTAGTAGACTTTAATATAATCAAAATCACCTGAATAGTGAAAACCTATCTTGTCAAAAGCCATTACAGTACTGTACAGTACATTATACTGTACATAATACATGAAAAAATTAAATACAGAAACTTTCAACAAACTAACCTACAGTAAAAGGGGTACATTAAAAATACTTAAGTGTGCTTGGAGTGCTTGTCTGCAAATACTGTTAATTTCAGCCAAGGTAGGTGATAGAGGGAAGTACTGTATTGTGGAAGCTAAAGGCCTCATGCGAGCAAAGCTTTTATCACAACACTCTCAGAGCGCAAAATGGGAAGTGCCAATATACAGTAGTGCTATACCACTGACAATACAGCATACTATATACGGTATATAAAATGAGCAACGACAGGCTTGAACAAAGGGAAGCTTAGTATTGTGCTTTGCTGATGATGGGAGGGTGATAATAATCCCATCAAAAGTTCAAATCATCAAAACATGTGAACACCACACGATCAGTAACCATTACAGTGAACTTCAAAATTTATACAGGAGTGCAGTCAAAAGTCATTCATCTGCCCGTGCATGTAGGTGGTGGTCAAACTGTGAAGTATACGGTAATATGGTGGGGTGGGAGGGGCATCATACCTATAGACAAGCAATGGTTCCACTTGTGCCGATAGCAGCAGTAGAGACGATTATCTAAGACACTGTTGGGGGAAACTGCATCACAATCTGCCTCATCCTGAGTTCCATTTCAAATTTTACATTAAACAGGGCATAATTATAATAGTACAGTATGTCTGCTACCATTGATTTATTGAAATACTTTTCACATTTCCTTCACAAATTGACTACTGTACAATTGAATGCCTAGCTAATGGTTGAGCTACAGCTACACTGGGCATATTTCCCCTACCCATACAACTTACAAGAAACGTCATTCACATTCATCTCCGAAGTGTATGAACCGATGATAAGTCATGAACAAAGCAGAATCAATAATACAGTACTTATATTATTTAATACAGCTGTCTTGAATGGGGAGAAATATACCATGTGTTGCTATTATACCTTTGGAAGAACTGTTCCTCCACACTCGAGACAAATAAAGTACAATACAAGACTTCATTATTTTGTACTGTACTGTATATCACTGTCTGAGTGTCTGTTGGGCTAATACTAATAACAATATTCGTCACATAAATTTCATCGTATATTTTATCTATAAAAGGGAAGCTAAAATGTAATGTGTTTCGCAAGAAAACTAAATCAGGTACCGATATAAAGCTAACTTGCATTTAGAGTACCGTACTTTCTGAACAACTCTTTTTTCCTATCCTCCGAGATATTACTTATAAAAAGTTAACAGAAAATGAGTTCAACAGTTTGAAATTAATAATATCTTAAATTAAGGAATACTGCCATTATACTGCATCTTGTTTGATACTTAAGGTTCAACATTATTAGCCCGTCAATTACACTGTATTAGCACCTTTAATGATAATACATTCAACTAACTAATAATAATAATAACAAAAGACGCCGAACACAAGTGATAAAATGCGCAAATCTATCGGCCAAAGTATGGAACTACTGTACACAAAACTACTAACTAAATTCACCGGTTTGCTCACCTCATTGATGCGAAGTGCGGCCAAGCTATCACAGGAAATGTCGCGGGGCATTTCGGAGTATCTCATCTTCGTACCGTGGGTTGAGTTATCATCATCATCATCTCCTGCCTTCCCTGGGCCTCACCTCCTCTCCGTTTACCCGCCACACCTGCAACGTAATAATAAACATGTCGTTGGACTAAGGGTCGTATGCAAGAACTTTTGTGGTGCATACGATGGCGTGGTAGCGGTACGATGGCCCTGTTGTTTGTCTACGGAGCTATCGTGCCGGTACCACGCCATCGATCTAGCCACGCGGCTAGAATCATCTACCCACCACAAGCATCAGCCCTGTAGCTTGTGGTTGGTGGGTAGATGATTCTAGCCGCCACAACACTATCAAAGTTCGGCTAAAAAAAAAAAGGGCTCTGCTACCTATTATGTCAATATTATCAGAACATTCATAAACTGGCCACAGGTGCATGGAATATGTTCCTATACTATAATCTCCTCTATATACCGGTATCATCTTAATAATAAATCAAAACCTGATTTATCGAGCATTGTAATGTAATATTCTACACCTGAAATATAGTAAATATATACATGTACATTAAGAATTTTTTCGTGCCTATTGTTGCATCCACATAAAAACATAATTGCTCACATACAGATTATTATTTCATTGTAATTCTTTTGGCTCAGCATACAAGCCTGCCAACCAACATTACCATCCCTCACTAGTGAGTGCTTCATATGTGTGTCTCGGACCCAAGTTTGTGGTTCACCCCTAAGAGAGGGAACGTTGACAAAACTGCAGTGGCCCTCGCGGCAGTGGAGCCGGTTGTACATCAAGTGCCATGATGACTCTCAAACAGAACCCAGAACCTCATGACTTACAAACAAAACCCAGAAACAGAACCCCAAACCTCCTTATGACGCACAAACTGGGCACACTACGAGTCAAACTACCCTCGTAAGACCTCAGACCACACACATACACACACCAGTGACACCACATGGGTTTTTGTAATGAGTCAGTAGCGTGAGAGATCGAATCCTAGCAGGAGCGTGAGACAAGAAGGTTCCGTGAGCGTGTTTCGTGACGTCACTTGACTTGGTCCGCCCTTCCTTCCGCCTCACGTGTTTAGGGTTCAAGCCCAGAAAACCTGGAATACCCTGCTTTCTTATCTTTGTCCTCACGACACGAGGTCTACACGCTGCATAATACATGGTACCCAGCGATTTTTTGTCACTGTTTTTATATACTTTCAGAATTAAAAGAGTATACCAATATATGATTTTGCGTGAGAATGATTATGTATACTATAGTCTGTTCAAAATTTGTGTTCCACTAGCCTCTATCTATCTAGCTATTTCTATCTGTCTATCTATCGCTATTTCTATCTATCTAACTATCTATTTAGCTATCTATAGCTATTTCTATCTATCTATGTAACTATCTCTATCTATCAGAGTATAGTGTTTTTCAATGTTAAATTTGTTATAAAATCCTAATAATTAAAGAATAAATGGACGACAATTATTGATACTGTTACTCTTGTGGATAAGGATACGTATAGTATGCCCATAAAAAATGTCAACATATGACAATCTATCGTTATTGGAAGTATCTATTGTAGAAGACTACCGTAGCCTACTCACCAGACACTGTGTATTTTTATAACTGTTAAACTCACCAACACACAACAAACAATAAGAGGTTATAGATTTCCCACAAAATTCTATCCAATCAAGGCCAGTGTGAGAAAACTTTGTCCTCGTTGCGTTGATGAAGCCAGGTGGTGAAGGGAACACTATATTTCACCGGCCTTCCTAAGTATAATTCTATTTTGGTTGTATGGTGAATCAGATAATTAGGTCTACAATTATTTAATGGGTATACGGCATTACTTTTGCCCTCATTTATACAACGGTTATAATGATCTCTACAAGTAAATATTAACTTATGAGTACAATTTTGAGTTTATTCGTGCTATACCCCTTGCGTGACTCTCCTGAACTCGCATGCAGAATCAGTATTGTGGTTGTCTCAGTCAGTACAGTGAATTACATATACAAACAGTAGGCTATATACCGTGATGAAACCACAGTTGTGTAAATCAGTCACAATCAACAGTGATGAGATTCCAGCAGTCAGTTAATCAGAAGCGTGAGATAGTCAATTGATATTAGGAATCACATTCAACAACAGCGTGTGAAAATTTGCAGAGAGAGAGAGAGAGAGAGAGAGAGAGAGAGAGAGAGTCGCGAGCAGTGTGAGTCACCGTCTGGTTCACGTGGCGACCTCGCGCGGGAATCGATGACACTATACCTCCACGTCTGACCCCCCCCCCCTCTTCTCTCTCTCTCTCTCTCTCTCTCTCTCTCTCTCTCTCTCTCTCCTCCAAGCTTGTCTCCGTCATTCTCCCTCTCTATTTTGGTCCCTTCCCTTTTCGTCTCTCTCTCCTCCCCCCATGTCATTCTTCACTCTCTTTCTCCTTAGTGCTTGTCTTCTCCATCTCATTCCTTCTTTTTTTTGTTATCTCCCTCCTCCTCCTCCTCCTCCTCCTCCTCCTCCTGTTGTCTCTATTCTGTGGTTGTCTCCTTTCTCTTTCCACCATTATACATTTTCTTAATACTTCTCTGCTTCCTCCTTTCTTCTCCTGGCTCCGTTTCTTTTTAAATTCCACCTCCTCTTTCGTGTTCCACCAAGCTGGCACACTCCTTCCTTACCAATCACGCCTCTAACTTTGTTCATTATACATTCACCTCCCTCAACCAAAATGCTATCTTCTTCATCCTTCCCTTTCCAACTCACTTGTCCCCCCTGACCTCGTATCCTTTATCTTCCTTCTTGTTCCCCTTTCTATTCTTATTACCCTTAATTTCTATGTCTCCTCGTGCTCATTTCACTAGTCTTCTTTGTCTCCTTTCTCCTCAAATTTTCTATATTCTTCCCGTCCCCTCCTTTCCCCAACACCGAGGCGCTAGACAATAATATAAGCAGACAGGAGGGGAGGAAGGGTGACGGAAGGAGGAAGGATGTGTGGGGAAGAAGGGACAGAAGAAAATCAAATCAAGTTGGGGAAGGAAGGAGAGGGTCAGAATAAATGGAACGAGAATGGGTGACAAAAAAGGGTGAAAGGGTGGATAGGAAAGGGAGTATAGGCTACTAGAGGAAAGGAGTTGACAAGAAAAGGCATAAATAGAGGAGGCTATGTGAAAGGGGAGACACGAAAGAGAAGTGGAAGAAAGGTAAGGATAATGTGGAGGAGCTCGGTAGTCTAAAGGAAGACAAAGAGAAGACATACACAACAAATATATATGGCAAACAAGAAGACGAGACAGCATAATGAAAGAGCAAAATAATTATGTACGAGTATGTGGAACAATTGAAGAAACAAAACATGGAGAAAGCAAGTAGGGCAAAGAAAGGGGAGCCAAGGAGAGGACAACAAGGAAGGGGAGAAAGGGACCACAAGGTGGGAAGAGTATGGGGGAGCACAAAGAGAGGAGAGAGGGGAAGAACATGGAGGGGTGAAGGGGTACAGTACATACAACAAGCAGGGGAAGATAGAAGGGGGAGGTGAGAGAAGCCAGCACTGCCAGACGAGGGAACGGGGCGAGAATACGTGAAAAGATATATATATACAAACATCCCATGCACCACCACAACCATATATATATATATATATATATATATATATATATATATATATATATATATATACTAACGTCCCACCAATACGTGAATATATATATATATATATATATAGATATATAGATGAGGAGAAGGGAGAGGACCACAGAGACGAATTTCATGTTTAATTAATGCAGTACGTTTCGGATATCATATCCATCTTCAGCTATCTGTGAACAAACACAGACTATTAAAATACTAACAATAGCCAATGGAATATTTATAAAAATTAAGAAGTAAACCTATGGAACACTAAAAATGAGTAAAATAAAAAATGAGTAAATTTTACTCATTTTTAGTGTTCCATAGTTTTACTTCTTAATTTTTATAAATATTCCATTGGCTATTGTTAGTATTTTAATAGTCTGTGTTTGTTCACAGATAGCTGAAGATGGATATGATATCCGAAACGTACTGCATGAAATTCGTCTCTGTGGTCCTCTCCCTTCTCCTCATCTGTAAATTAAAAGCAAGACTTTGCATAGATTTACTCGACTATATATATATATATATATATATATATATATATATATATATATATATATATATATATATATATATATATATATATATATATATATATATATATATATATATATATACAGCATACTAACGTCCCATCAATACCAAATCATCATCAGCACAACAACCACTCTAATAATTATAATGGTGAGGTATACCCTTTCACATTAGTATAAACAATGTATGAATTTTGAACTGAAAAGGGTGAATGGAGGAAAGTGGGTGTTGGGGAAGGGGTCTCGAGGGAGAGGGTCAAGGAATTGGGGTTTACTGGGAGGGAGGTAAATAAGAGATGAGCAACAGGGAGTGGGGAAGAGGAGTACAAGAAACACACACACACACACACATACGGATAGATACACACAAAAGAAGAGAGGGAGAGAGAGAGAGAGAGGAGGGGGGAGGGGGAAGTAATAGGTAGGTGGGGACGGTCCAAGGTAGGCTATATATTAGGAACAGTTCCAGACATGACCTTGCCCTCATTCCTACCAGCCCGTCTGATCCAGATCTCTCTCTCTCCCTCTCTCTCTCTCTCTCTCTCTCTCTCTCTCTCTCTCTCTCTCTCTCTCTCTCTCTCTCTCTCTCTCTCTGTGTGTGTGTGTGTGTGTGTGTGTGCGTGGTGTGTATGAGTGTGTGTGTGTGAACGAACTTATTCAATCATTCTTCTTATTACTTTTCGTTCCTCGCACTTCTGGAGAGAGAGAGAGAGAGAGAGAGAGAGAGAGAGAGAGAGAGAGAGAGGAGAGAGAGAGAGAGAGAGAGAGAGAGAGAGAGAGATATGAGCAAGTAAATACTGTGGTAAGTGAAGGAAGGAGCTTGGCCATCCCATTATCCACAACTGATACCACCTTATCTCTCCACCAACACCACCACCTTTCCCACTCCACCATATCTATATACATTTTTCAACACTACCACCACCACCAACAACAACAACAACTTCATCATATTTATCACTTTTCACCACTACCATCAAGCAAGTGGGGGAAGATGTGTGTGTTGATGTAAAACCACCCATCACACTTCTCATTTTTAGCACCTTTCATCACTCTCTGAACCTAAACCAATGCTTACTACTCATCCACCAAAGTCACTGTTGTCATCATCTTTCCCCCTTATTATTCTCTCTCTCTCTTTCTCTCTCTCTCTCTCTCTCTCTGGCCTTTATGATCATCACTACTGACCTTCATTACAATTACCACTCCTCGTCACCACATTCACCACAGCTACCATCATTATTATTTATTGTATATCATCACCATCGCCTCCGTCACCACCACTACGTGTGAAATATTTACTTTACTCACCACACAACCCATCTCACTATCAACACAAGCACCATAATTACGGCTATTCACCACCACATACTACTTCTATTACTACTACTACTACTACTTACTCTCATCACCTATCACAGAAATCACCACCTCTCTCTCAGTAAAGATAAAATGAGTGCCAAGTGAAATCGGGTACCACAACACCATAGAGTTTTATTACATATTCTCTCGTGGAAGGAAATACTGTCACTGAGAACCAAACAAGTAATTAACCAAACAAGTAATTATTAACTTTCTATTGGCAGCTTTGATGGTGATATGAAAGGGACTATTGATGATAATTATAATTTCCTACTCAAGTTGGGACTCGAACCTGCACCGGTATACTGTAGGCCTCTCTAAGGATCATATCTAATTTAAAACAAAGTCATGATTCCCTTGACGTGTTGAGGAAAGTGTAACGAATCATGGAGGGAAATATAAGTAAGAAGGAATTAAGGGGAAATAATAATGGATGAATAGGTATATGCTGAAGGGTGTGCGGGAATATGGGGACAGGCTTGAGGGGGTTCACGGGGATACAGGAGGTTATGGGGGTACGAGTGTAGGAGACAGGCTTGGGGGGGGGGTTAGTGGGTTGCGGGAATAGGGGACAGGCTTTCTACCCACCCCAAGCCTGTCCCATTATTCCCACAGTCCCCCCAAGCCTATCCCCTACTCCCACACCCTTTAAAACACTTTTATCTGTGGATGGGGAAAGTATGTATGTATGTATGTATCGTGGAGTGGGTTTTCTACGCTACGGTACTCTCAATATATCCTTTTTGGCCACGGAGAGGGTACATACATACATACATAGGTGAGTGCCTTTCCTTCCATGCAGAGTATAGGGTTTGTGGGCCAGGAATGAACAGTAATGGTGTGGAGCCCGTGGTGGTGGTGAGCAAGTACGGAATTAAAGTGGTAGCTGCCGGCGAAAGAAGGTAAAGGAAGGAGGGAGTGAGGGATGGATGGATGGAGGGAGAAAAAAAGAACAAAATATGGAAGAACGAGATGAAGATAGGAGTGAAGGAGGGAGGGATGGACAAAAAGAAAAAAAATGGTAGAACAAGAGAAAGGAAGGAGTGAGGGAGGGATGGAGGGATGGATGGACAAAAAAGAATAAAATATGGAAGAACGAGAGGAATGAAGGAATGAGGATGGGAGGTAGGGACAAAAACATCGAAGGAAGAGAGGAAGGACGGACGGAGTGCATGAGGGACAATAATATATGGATGAGAGGAAGGACAGAGGGAAATAACAGGTAAAAAAAAAGAAAGGATGAAACAAATAAAGAAAATAAGAAGCGAACTAAATAAGAAAGGGATAAAGTAGTAACAAATTAAACAAGGAATGAATAAATGGAAGAACTAATGAAACAGGAAAGGAAAGAAGGAAGGAACAAAGCAAGGAAGAAATGAGAGTCTAAAATTCAATAAAATCAACAGTTTCCTCGTCTCCCTTCAGGTAGGCTATATACCCAGTTACCTATATGCTCGTTCCTATCCTATGCTTTCCCTCCTTGCCCTACATAACTAACCCACTCCATCTGATTACTTACTGTACCCTACTTTCTCCGGTATTTGACCTCAATCATCTTTTATCATGGTTTTGGCCTTGTAATTCGGCATACCGTACATATTTCTGCGATAAACAACAATAACAACCTTCATAATAATAAGACATATATATATTATTGTGTGACCTGTGGGTTGAACGAGGAGACATGCAAAATTGAAAGTTGTTTTCTTTTAATGTCGTAAAATAATATTTCTGCAATGAGGCTTTACCATTATTCTACCCGTTACCGTGCACACGAGGGAGGAACCAACCGAATACATATATACAATTTCATGTTTTTCTATTTAAAGAAGCGAGGCCGTAAAGAATCCAAGAGCTCCTGAGGGGATACAACATGGGAGAAGAAATTAGTGCTTAAAAATGACTGAAGAATAAACATAAGTGAAATGAAACCGCGGACAATATTTACACATCCCAAGGAGACCTGTTGTTTAGGACAGACTTAGTGGCCGTTATGGGAGTATGAATTCCAAGGATTATTTTCTGAATCTTGATGAACATTTGCCACTTTGATAATTCTTGATAAAATACGTAGATTATAAGAGAGGATCGTACGAATTTCATTAACCTCCGCCTCTAGTAACGCAAGATAATAATATACTGTATAATTATACTGTACAGTCACGAGCATTAAGTATATAATTGCGGTTCGAATACATTGACACAGTAAATAATCGCACAATAAGAGCTCTATTGGAATTAGTTCATTGGCGAATTGGACCGTTCAAAGCTTCAATCAGAGCTGTATACTTATTAGTGCTCGTGACTATAGACACACCGTCTTATACATTTTATCCAGGATATCTTTTGTACGGCAGAACAATATAAGTTATTAATATTATAATTTACAACTAGAAACAATATTACATGTATAGTTAACGGGGGCATGATTTTGATGTCGAATTGGTGACGAATAATTCCTCTATCCTTTGCCACACACCAACATGAATATAATTATACAGAACATACTGAGGGAAGCTGTTACGTAGCCTAACATATATAATTAAGAGAAACAAGAATACTCTCTTTCATCTACAATACATGGGGAGTTTAAAGGATGCTACGTACAACAGTGACAAGTAAAGAATAAATAAAGAGTAAAATTATTAAAGGAGATGCCACACTCGGCCACTCTGAGCAACCTTTGAGAGGAGCTTTCACTGTGAAGAGGAAGAGACACAGTGAAGCCTCAACAGTAACTCACAAAAAGGGATGTTGTTAGCAGTCTCTCACTCACTTTCATACTGTGTGTGTGTGTGTGTGTGTGTGTGTGTGTAATCGTTCTCCTCATTTTCCCCTCACCCGGCCCCTGTGTGTGTGTGTGTGTGTGTACTTGCTTGCTTGCTTGAATGCGTGTGTGTAATCGTTCCCCTCATCCTACCCTCACCCGGCCCTGTGTGTGTGTGTGTGTGAATCTGTACTTGCTGTTTGCTTGTGTGTGTGTGTGTGTGTGTGTGTGTGTAATCATTCCCCTTATTCTCCCCTCACCCGGCCCCTGCCCCAATCTACTACACCATGCATACACTGTCCCTGTCCTCTCCTTCCTCTGTCCCTGTCCCTACCCTAGCCTAGCTGCTGCCTCCTGCCCACCGTGACCCCTATACCTACCCACTTGTTCACTAATGAGGGTGTGACGCAAAGCCTGCGTACCGACACACTCATCCTACCC